>JAVTVY010000206.1:0-34416 GCA_036873755.1 Hanleya hanleyi
TTCCTTCGAGGTCTGGAACCCTTGCACAGAATTACTAGGACGACAAGGAGCACTTTGTGCTATTAAATTTGATGTGAATCAAAACCAACACTTGCTGGACTTCTTGACATTGGCCGCAAGGACATACAATATAATTACTTCACTTTAGAACTATATCGTCTTGTCTGACCATTTAGTTAGCGTGATACCCCGTCTTATTGGGGGACTTACACACTTTGGTGACCACGGACGCGTTCGGGCTTAGTTCTGGCGAGGAAAGATAATGATTTAGTGACAATAGATTGCGGATATTTTTGAATAGATATCTTTAGCCTCGGGAACCTCTCTGTTGGCAAATCAATCGAGCACAGAATGGGATGAAAGTGATTTCTTCCTTCCCAACTCCGCTAGACAATAAAGACGAGAATCTTCTCACTGTGACTGCGTCCCTGATTTTGACCATTGAGTCCATGCATTCTTTGCGGTCTTGCCGTGGATTTAGTCTTGAGAGACTTGCCAACAAAGCACCTTTACCCCTTTCGCAGCGCCCTCTGTCCAAATACATTAAGTCTTAGTTAAACATAAACAAATTTGCAAAACTAACTTTAGCAACCACAGTTATCTCATCTTTATTTGTCCGCTCAAACATAATCCCATTTTCGCTGAGACAAACGCTATGCTCGAGAATATTACACCAAAATTTCACATAATCGTCTCCATAACATTGGGACAGCAAATTAAACAATATAAATGTCTCTGTATTAGGTTTTAATTAAGACCCAAAAGGAAAGATGCAAGGAGAAGACTTTTTTCGTGTCATTGCATGGCGAGCTCAATAGTTTTCTAGTTAATACTTTATCCTTAGGTCACCTACCTAGTCGCACCCCTTGCTTAATATTCCAGTGGAGACATTTTTTGAAATTCTAAAATAGTTATATTTATTAATCTTCAACATCTGAAGGTTGTTTCCAGGATGAGCTCACCGGTAGTGGTGTATTATTTGGTGAACAAAGTCGATAGAAAGTCTGTAATACAACGAATATTGATCGCAATAGTTGATATCCATTTTGCGACTCGTAAATTCGTTTTGTCTCGAGTGACTAAACACGGGACTGACAAAGCTCAGATTAGATGGGAACAATTTTGTATCATGCTTTGTCTCTGAGAAACATTAAAAGATATGATCGTGCTATCAGAGAAAATGACAGTGGCAAATGATGGGATTCAGACTCAGATCAAGGAGTTTTTCGCTTCGGGCTTTTTTATTTGCTGGGGTTAAGTCGGTTTAAGGTGGTTTGCGGATCTTGTACAATATCTACCCTAACTAGACAGAAATTTGGTAATTCATTCATAAAGCAGAGGCCACCTGCCCCCGAATATTAAGTTAACCCATACGACACGGGGTGCAATATGTGTTCATCGGGCCGTGCAGCCAATTTCTAGCTTCATCTCTAGCCGGCGGGAGTCCAGCCCAATGCGAGCAGAGGATCTACTGTTCGTTTGTCTTCCCCCGTCGCGGTAACCCGCAAGATGTTTGAATGAGTGGAAATAGCCAATATTACCGGATGCTGAGTGTGTGAACACGCAATTGTGTGGAATGCAATCCGTATACTCATGAGAACTGAGAGAACGCTTCTTAGACATGCTAGGCAGTCCCTTCCTTACAAAAAATGAAAACGAAATTATATGCACGCGATGTTCCGTTTCTTTATAATTACAATGTAATTTCATTACAGGGGTCAAATCCGACATTAGCCCTTAGTCGTCGTCCTCGAAAAATATCCCCAGCCTCAATACACGGAAGATTTATTATGTGTGACGCTGTCAGCATCCGAAGTTTAGGGACAATTTGAAAAGTAGTTCAAATGATTATTATAAGAGAAGAGTGCCTTACATTTTCAATGATGCTAAATTAGCTCAAATTTTTCAATGATGCTATAGCTAACATATTTCAGGGATGCTAGCCAACATTTATCATTGATGCTAGCTAACATTTTTCAATGATACAAGCTAACATATCTCAATGCTGTTAGCTAACATTTTACAACGATACTAGCTAACATTTTTCAATGATGCTAGATAACATTTTTCAATGATGCTAGCTAACATTTCAATGATGCTAGCTAACATTTCTAGCTAACATTTCAATGATGCTAGCTAATATTTTTCAATGATGTCGGCTAACATTTTACAATGATACAAGCTAACATTTTTTCATTGCTGTTAGCTAACATTTTACAATGATTCTAGGTTACATTTGTCAATGACGCTAGCTAAGAATATTCCCAGCGTCAATACTGGGAAGACTTTCTGCTTGACACTGTCAGCACCTGAAGTTACGGGACAAATTGAAAAAAGGAGGTCAAATGACTATATTTTCATCACAAGAGAAGAGTGCCTAACGTGATCAAAGATGCTTAATTAGCTTACTCGTTTTAAAGATGTTAGCTAACATTTTACAATGATGCAACCTGACACTATCTCAATGTTAGCTAACGTTTTACATTGATGCTATAGCTAACTTATTAATGATACAATCTAACATTTTTCAGTGATAGCTAAGAATATCCTCAGCGTCAATACTCAGAAGATTTGTCTGCTTCACACTGTCAGCACCAAAAGTTAAGGGACAAATTGAAAAAAGGCGGTCAAATGACTATAATTTCATCATAAGAGAAGAGTGCCTAACATTACCAAAGATGCTTAAATTAGCTTACGTGTTTTAAAGATGTTAGCTAACATTTTACAATGATGCAACCAAACACTTTTTCAGTGTTAGCTAACGTTTTACTTAGATGCTGGCTAACATTTTTCAATGATACAATCTAACAATTTGCAGTGATGTTAGCTAAAATTCCACAATGATGCAAGCTAACATTTTTCAATAATGCTAGCTAAGAATATCCGCAGCGTCATTACTCGAAAGATTTGTCTGTTTGACACTGTCAGCACCTGAAGTTACCGGACAAATGAAAAACCTGAAAAAAGGGAGGTCAAATGACTATATTTTCATCACAAGAGAAGAGTGCCTAACATTATCAAAGATGCTTAAATTAGCTTACATGTTTTAAAGATGTTAGCTAACATTTTACACTGATGCAACCAAACACTTTTTTAATGTTAGCTAACGTTTTACATTGATGCTGGCGAACATTTTTCAATGATACAATCTAACAATTTGCAGTGATGTTAGCTAAAATTTCACAATGATGCTAGCTAACATATTTCAATGATGCTAGCTAAGAATATCCGCAGCGTCATTACTCGGAAGATTTGTCTGCTTGACACTGTCAGCACCTGAGTTAAGGGACAAAGGGAGGTCAAATGATTATAATTTTATCACAAGAGAAGAGTGTCTAACATTATCAAAGATGCTTAATTAGCTAACATTTTTCAGTGATGGTAGCTAAAATTTCACAATGATGCAACCTAAAAATTTTCAATGTTAGCTAACGTTTTTCAATGATGCTAGCTAACATTTTTCAATGATATTAGCTAACATTTTACAATATTGCTAGCTAACATTTTTCATGATGCTATAGCTAACATATTTCAATGATGCTAGCTAATATCTTTCAATGATGCATCATGATGTTCCCGTGTCATATATCAGATATAAATTCCGATAATTAAAGATTGTACTGACAAGAGCAAACTAGGGGTAGAGTTACTGCAAACTAAACACGCCTTAACTTAAACCAACAAACAAGCAACGAGACACTGAGATCGCGTCGGGCGTGTACATAAATAAATACAGCTTTTGGTTCGAAATTAGTCGAAATCGCCTCGGAAGTCCATAATTTTCCATAATCAATCCATCCACGTTAAGACTCGTCATATTTGACATTCGGCCCAGGTCCACACAAAGGTCCACACAAAGATGCTATTTAAAGAGAACAGGTTGCAATATTTCAAGAAGTTACAAGGAGTCGGGATAATTAGTACCATATAGCTCTAACTTGATGAGAAGTGATGGATGGTGCGTTACGGGCGGAGTAAGCACATAGGGATGAACTGTCCCGCTACAGTTAATAGCATCCTATCCCACAGCTTTTAAACGAGAGCGATTTGCTCGGTCGCCGTAACCGACCAGACAGAGTTACGTAACGCTTCGCAAATCACAGTGACCCGGTGACATAAACGACGCCCGCTGGTGTTACGCATAATGCGCCAGCCGCTGTCGTGATGGGTGGGTAAGGAGCGAAATTGTGAGATTTAGTGTATAATTGAGCTCATTTTGGACAGGTTCTTCCCTCTGTTACGTCACTTTTATTAGTGTCATCGGAACAGCGACGGAAAAGAGGAACAAAGGTGTCTCATATCGACAATATTGCACATCGCGTTGGGAAATCTTGACACGCGATTGCCAACTTTGAAAGTTGTTTATTTGAATTATTGAGTAAGAGAATCCAACCGAATTACCTGTTTTATTTTGCACATTTATCAGATGAGGTATACGAACACTGAAAAAGGGGAAAATTTAATTTGAAATGATTTTCTTTGCCGAATATCAAGAATACAATTTCCAACAAGGTATTTTTGAGAGAAATAACACTTCTTTTTAACAACATTGTTATTTGTTCTTCGGGATATTATAAAGACATCAATAATTAGGATAAATTTTTGTTCAATAAATACTATATGTGAACTCTGCTATGGCAACTTTATTGGGAGTTTGTTATTGCTCAAGTAACTCTGTCCATCTTTTCTTATCGGCGGAACGTTTATAATATGGCTTATGCTACTGGGTATGACGAATCCATGGCCCTGCAGGGAAAGTGATTAGAAATAATTTAGCTTCGGCGTAAGAGTTAATTTCTTCTTCATTAACTATGTTACGTAACACATCTGGCGGGCGGAGATTTCAGGAGGCGACATGGTAAAGGAAAGACACCTGCACGGTGAGTTCTTGATTCATGTAACCTGATATTGCACCAAAATATGACCAATTATTATTTTCTTTGGCTTAATATGAAACAATAGAAACTAATATTTTGTGGAAACGAAGAAAATCTTATACTTTAACCTTCCGTGCGACCCTCATTAAAACGTACCAATGCTCGAGAGCTTTATTGACTAAAAGAGATGGCATGTACGCGAAAGAGATAGGGCGGGCAAAGATCAAAGGCTTCTAGCATACTATCGAGCATAAAAAGCCTTCCTTCGGGATTTCATAATATAGGCAATTACGTGTGGAAACGCATGGCTCCTTCGAGTGAATTGATGCGAGTTGCCATTACACATTTTATCGCCTTTTTTGCTTTTCACCATTGGTATACTTGGATCTCATATTGCAGTATGATATGGTAGTATACGTTACCTGTTGGTGGGAACAGAACTTGTAGAATTACGGAATGGCATCTATAATAGACTCCATGCGATTTCGAATCAGGAAACAAGAATTATTGTGTGAATGCGTTTCTTGGAGGAACTTGTAGAAAATGTTACTACATTTTTTTTATTGTTTCAGTTCCCATAAGAGGAAATCATGACCAGACTGACAGGCGCATATGGCATGGTACGTGGACATGTTATGTAATAATTTAAGAAGGATAATAACGTACGCCGCATGGTTGGATAAGGATTAGGGCTTAGAGGTTCAGATGTCTTCGATTGCTTAATCCTATTCTTTAAAGATGGTAGAAGCTGGACGATGAAACGGAGTACTTTATTAGAGTACAACATTAGGCTGTGGTGACACATGCTAGAAATCGATATGACCGTCCAAGATACTTCTAATCCACGCGTAATAACCACCAATCATCGTGCTTGGGGATTAAGCGAGGATGACATAGAACGGTAATATCTGATACACAGAATGTTCCCGTCTATTAATGTAATGAAAATAACGAAATCCCAGGGTTTAACAACGATAGTATGGCGCAGACTGAATTTCAAGACCACATTTGTTTTCAAGATAACTATAGTGAAAGAGATGGAAATTGGTTTACGCAAAATACATCAACAACTTGCTAGATATAAACACATCGTTTCACTCTGCTGGCATCATTAAAAATGCTGACTGATTCTCTCTCTCTCTTAGAAACTGGCTGCAATGTATACTATACCTAGATGCACAGACTTAAAACTAATTACATATACAGCAAAAATATAACACATTCAGCAAAAATAAAAATTTAAAACATCACGCACAATTTTGAGGATTCATAGTCTTTACTTGTATAGGAAAATTTGTATAGTGAATGGGTCGTTTTTTTCTACACACAGAAACAACCGTTAACATCAGGCCTATTCTCTGTTTGATTTAAATTCAAAACTATGATAACATGTTGGTGCCTGTCTAAATGGGACCAGAAAATGTTAATTTTTCAATTTGAGTGATATAGTAATAGTTGTACAAAAGTTTTAAACACAAAATATCAATATTTAGTCATATGTCATATTCCGGAATAAAACTATAACTCATTCGAAGTGCACAACTACTCAAATTATACAATTATTATAATTATTATTCATGCACTATGCGGACTTTAGTCGCCAAAATGAATGAAATGTAATAGACAACACAGCAAACAACAAAAAGGTCTTTGATTTTAAAACAGAACGATAATAAATAAAATCATTAAATATTACAGAATTCATCTTAAAATATAATTTGGTGTTCCCATAGATCACGTTATTCACGCGCTAGATTACGTCATATTCCGCCCGTGTGATGGACAAAGGGTCTGATCCACTGATATCCTGGTGAACCGCCCGCTGCTGGGAAGGTGGGTTTGGCGGGTTAATTACTTTGCCACCAGCATGTGAGTATGAGGAAGAGGAAAGGTATAAAAAAATAGCCATTCAAGTATTATGACTTCGTTGTCTCTTAACTGTTCTCACCTAACCAGCCAAGACTGTTGCAGGGTGAAATTGCATGTCACGTGACCTGAAGAAAGAATGACAACAACGGCAGCGGAGAAAGTTAGAGAACGGCAGCGTCAGCAAGTTGTGATTACATTGCCTGCAACATTCATACCAAGTAACGTTTGATTTTTCAAATACAGCTTACGAAGCAATAGAACAATATTTCATTGAATTATAATTAATAAACATAGAATGGTTCGAAACAATCAAATATTAGGCAGCCGTCGTCCACGTCAATAATCGAAATACTTTTCCAACCACCTCGCTGGGGGTCTAAATAATACCCCAGCCACCATTCAGATTTTTGGACAGTATTTCCGGCCGCGCGCACATCGCCGGAAGTGACATCGTATATAGTAAAATAGATGTTTGCCGAACATTTCGATTACTTTTCAAGTCTGCATAATACCTCTGTTGACCTAGCGTTAAAAAGAATTGTCTGGAGATTATTTTCCCTGTTTGTCTGGACAGAGCATATGAAAAGTAGTTCGCTCATGTGCAAAACTGGGAGTGGTTCAGCCGGATTCAAACTGAACCGTGCGTACGTGGGTTTTTTCCCTGTACGTCATAGCAACGTAATAAAGGTCAACTTTCGCTAATGGAGGCAGGGATGTTAATGAGCCTGTGAAGTGGAGCATGCGCTATGGGAGGATGATACTTTTCTTGTTCTCTCCCTCATACTAACAAATGTTAGCATGCATTCTGTATCTGAAGTGAATACAATCGGTTTATTAAATCCAACAGAAGATTACAGAGATATTTTCTTTAATTTTACCGTATTGCATTTCTAATATAGAATAGAATTTTTCTAATGCAGAAATTCAGATAGCGAAGGTGCTTCATGCTCTCTTGGTCTCTAAGTCATTGCCTCTAGTAGATCTGGCAATGGATACAATATAGAGTGTGTTTGCACCCATATTGATTCTAGTCTCTTTATAGGGGTAGTAACTATCAGTGGAGGCAGGTGAAGAGCACGTCTTCAAGGAGAGTCTTTGTGTGAGAGACCACAACATTAAGATCCGATACCAAAGGAAGCAAAAATCACAACAAACACACCTGAACGAAGAACGAAAACTACCATTTCTAACAATAGCGACGTGACAGTACCCTACTTCAACCTGGAAGTTCTCACTTTATAACAATAAAATGGTGGCAAGAATAGGAGTCCTTAAGTCGATGTACGGACACCTCTTGACTATAGTAACTCCTTCAGGGTCCATGGACCATGCAGCTGGTTTTTCTGGAGGTACCGGTACCGTCATTGTCAATGTATTACCATCTAAGTGCCAACTACCAAGACAATTAAATCTCGTATTTCTTTACGATGTGTGACTAACTGTGAAAGACAATTTGACTACATCGAACGCTGAAGTATAGTAATGGAAATCAAAAAATTAAATCCAGTAGGAGAGCATTGAAATGTAATAGAGTTCCAACTAAATTTAAACTTTTTTTGGAGTGTCAAAAAAAATATTAAAAAACGTATTTCGATTTAGTTTTGGACGCCAGTTGCCTGTCGGATGATGGATCCGATGTCCGTATTTTGATTGGAATGGTTTGTTTGTTTCGATTACTGCTAACAGAAAAAACATTAGCCAACAACATTGCAATACCCAGCATATCCAAGATGTATATCGGCACATATCCACAGATGTACATTATTGCTATTTCGCGCTTCATCGCCTCTCTATATTCCCTCATACATATTTCAGCCTTTGCCTTTCGGCTTGACCCACCCAACATCGTCTCCGCTCACTCCAAGAATGTCATTGTTTGATTTTTTCATATCTCAGATCTATCAACATTCCAAATCGTGTACAGTGATGATGAAAAGAAAGCAATTCTCATAATTTATTATGAGATAAATATATAAGCTTTTGTTAACTAGATTCAAATCAACTAGTTTGAGTAATAATTCGGCGTTTGGATAATAATTCGGAATATGTTGCTGTTGGTAAAGATAGACATGTACACAACAACTGTAACAAGATATTTATTCTTGGGAATTGCAATATTGCTTTTTTGGATTCAACGTATGACATCTGAATTTTCTTAAATTTCAAACGATGAAATTGATAAAAAAAAATCTTCAAGGTAACCGCATAGCCAGTTACCGAAGCATGGAAGATAAACTATTTGAGGAGAATATAGGCAACGTTGGGTTTGTATCTTTAGATTATGGCGGGGCAATGTTTTCTTTAGCGGAATTGTCACTCATACCCTTATTTGAATGGAAAATAGATCGTCGCGTTGTTTTGGATTCTGAAATAATGTATGTGATCCACATGGCAGGACACAATGACATTTTCTAAGATGATAGTTTTTCCTTCCGAAATGTCAGGACCAAGTTGAACTAAGAGCGCGGGTATTTTGCCCCAAACGGCCAAAGGTGTGTTTGTGACCCGATTAAGAAAATACACGCCAGATGCCCAAGCTCATTTGTATGTAATGTAATATATTTTTTAATGACAGGATCAAATCAGATTAACTCCGGAATTCTATGAGTTTTTGATGACGTTGCAGATGGTCATCTAGTCAGTTTGATACACAACTAGCCTGTAATGATATGCGCATGAGAGTAACAATATAAAATGGGACAGCAAATGGTTCGGCGTCCGGCTTGACTTAAGACATACGACCCGTGGCTACTCGTTCCACGATTCTCCAATTTGTTGTTTTTTAATTACTCCACGCGTCGACGCAGGACAGCATATTAACTGAAGGGCCGCGAGCTTGACCACAGCCCAGAAATCACGGACAAAGCCAAAAAAGTGTCACAACCAATTCGTCAAAATTTCAGGTGGGCTGTAATTCTGTTGAAAACCTTTGTCTTTTTTCTCTTACAATTTTTTCTGTTTCTCCCAGCCTCCCGGTGTCATAAAGGATAAAAGAACTCTGGACATTGGCCGAAATCGTGGTCCTGTAAGATATGGTCAGCCTTTGTCCTCATTGTCGCAAGCAATTTATTCCGCTCGCTCTGTTCTCTTCTTTCTTCCATGCACGGCGTATGCAATACTCGCATAAAAGAAATCAAATCTCGGACAATAATTAATATCATTACGGGGACTGACCAGTACTTCGGACGCTGCCTGGGGTATCATTTTCCACTGACCACTACCCCGCGGCAGCTGTATGCAAATGTCTTTTGCTGACCCCTGTCCATTCTGTCCAGTGACCCTAGGGCAAGGGCCAAGAAAACCAATTATTAATATTTTCATCATTCGCGTGCCGCGGTGATAAAAGATCGAGAAAATACAAAACGCGGCCGTCTGGCCAAAACTGGACACTGGTCAAGCGTCACTCGATGGTCAAGACTTTCCCTGGACATTGTCTTTCCATCGTTCACGCTAAACCTATCTCTTTAAATCCTTTATGTCCACACAGACGCTTAGGTTAAAGACCCCATGCCAATGAATAAAAATGGCTGCCCTATTCGTCTTGGTATACACTTTATAATTGCATTGTTATCCATGAACTATTGTTCTACAGTTTCGATTTCACCCAAACGACTCCCGAATCTTCTTTCATCTCTTGAAGAACCAAACAATCTGCACAAACGGCTATTTATACCTCATTGAACAGTGTGACACATTTATTTGCATTTCCTATGTGTTCATGTCAGCATTATCTTCAAATTTGTATATATTCACAGATGGTCTAGTGTTTCATTTTCACACAAAATAGGTCGCAGGTTATCAATTGACCGCTAAATAAACTTATGTTTTACAGCAATGTGGAGTTATTATGGTAAAAAAAAAAGAGAAAAAGAAAATAAAAAAATACTTAATTTACCTATGTGTGTTTTATCTACATTGGTGTAATTCATCTGGTTTTTAGAAGGCGTTGACGTAATATGGTATGGTCTTTTATCCGGTTCAGCGACATTTCGCGAAAAAATAATAAAAAATAAGACAGAAGGACCCAAATAAAGTTGAAAGGAAGTGTGCTTTCATTTACACAGGCAATGTCATCATATCTCCCTGGCAAGAAGATGGCCAATGAAATAAATGGTCATGAACATGGTAATAAATGAACAACATGGTCATGGACTAGGTGACCACTTGAATAAATGGTCATGGACATCATAGCCATTTAACTAAATGGTCATGGACAAGGTGACCACTTGAATTCATGGTCATGGACATGGTAATAAATGGACAAAATGGTCATGGACAAGGTAACCACTTGAATAAATAGTCATGGACATGATAGTTAATGACCAAAATGGTCATGGACAAGGTGACCACTTGAATAAATAGTCATGGACATGATAGTTAATGACCAAAATGGTCATGGACATGGAAGTTAATGAATAAAATAGTGAAAATAGGACATGCTGGTCAGTGAACAAAATGGTCAGGACACGATGGTCTTTGAATAGAATGGCCATTGACATGATGGTCATCCTATAGGGTAATGAGCACGATGGTTAATGAACAGAATGATCATGGACATATTGGCCATTGCAGTGAATGAACAATGGGCATTGAATTAAATGGTCACGGACTAAATGGTCATAGAATAAATGGTCATGGATAAGGTAGCCAATGAACAAAATGGTCATGGACAAAATGGCCAGTGACATGGTAGTCAATGAACAATGAACAATGAATGGACTAAATAGTCTCTGATATGGTAGTCAGTGAACAAAATGGGCATGGACTAAATGTTAACGGACATGGTAGTCAATGAACAAAATGGCCATGATATAAATGGTCTCGGATATGGTAATCAATGAAAAAAATGGTCATGGAATAACTGGTCACGGACATGGTAATCAATGAACAAAATGGTCATGGACTACTACATGGTCTCGGATATGGTAGTCAATAAACAAAATAGTCATGGACTAAATGGTAACGGACATGGTAGTCAATGAACAAAATGGCCATGGAATAAATGGTCTCGGACATGATTGTCAAAAAACAAAATGGAAATGAACACGTTGGTCAATGAACAAAATGGTTATGGACCAGTCAATGAACACAATGGAAATGAGCACGTTGGTCAATGAACAAAATGGTCTTGGACATGGTAGTCAATGAACAAAATGGACATGATATTAAAAAACTCAAAATGTCTTAGGGGAGGACTTTATGCGAAAAGGCACATAACGTACAGACATGTATCCACAAAGGGTTTCTCGACTCTGTATATTACAATCCCTCGTCAGGACCTTATTGACCGTCTTAGTTCATTATTATTATCAGTGAAAACTTCAAGATCCTATTGTATTAACAGTCACAATCAAAGCGTAACTGACCTACTTAAGATAACGAATTACAACGAAAACCGTATGGATTAAGTATACTGATCAGCGAGACGGATTTGATATTTTGGAAAATCATGGTTTCGGCATCATTGACAGCTGTTGGTCGATTCTCTCTTGCAGGAAGCAAACCCATGTCTGTGTATACTATGATTGTTGTTTTTTTTAAATTTGTTGCTAAATGCTCTTATCTGTTTTACGTCTTTGAATTATGCACGCGAAAATTCATTAATGGACGACGACTGAATATTGAATATTGAATTGTATTATAGACATGATCGTCAAGGAAAAGAATGGTCATGGACACGATGATCATTGTAGATAACAACAAAATGCATGGACTAAAGGGTTACGGACAGTCCATGAAAATGGTACCGTTACGGACATAGTAGTCAATGAACAAAATGGTCATGGATTAACTAAATGGTCTCGAACATGGTAGTCAATGACCAAAATGGATGTCAATAAAATAAATGGTCATGGACACGATGGTCATTTTACAACATGGCCATTCACACGGTGGTCAAAGAAAAGAATGGCCATGGAATGAATCATTAAGGACTTGGAAGTTAATGAATAAAATGGTCATTAACGAGAGCGCCAATAAACTAAATAGTCTTCGGCGTGATGATCATTCCACAACATGGTGATGGAAATGACACACAATGAACAAAATGGTGATGGACATGATCGCCAATAAACTAAATAGTCACGGAAAAAGTAGTCAGGGAACTAAATGGCCATGGACATGATCGACAATAACCAAAATGGCCATGGACTATTGTACATGGTCACGAACACGATGGTCAATGAACAAAATGGTCATGGACTAAATGGTTACGGACATCGTAGTCATTGAACAAAATGACCATGGGCATGATGGCCTATGAGCGAAAACGGATAATGGACATGATGGTCATAAAAATATATTTGAAGAAATAAATATATGCTGTGTCACCCGAATACCCGAATACAAAAGATCATCAATCATAACAAAAATATGTGAAGATAAAGGGTATTTTCGGTTATATCGTCCAGTGAACGTTGAAACATCCCAAGATCGACTATTCTTGAAACTTCTGTATTTGGATAAAGCAAAGAACATAGTAAACATCCTCAGAATTTTAAATGATCCAGAGATTCGCAATGTTGTACCTAATTAGTTCAAGTTCACGGAATTGCCGTGTATTTCTCAACAATACACCAAATAAAGCCATAAAGCCATCAAAGAGTTTGACAGGAACGAATATACACGTCCGGTGCCAATACCTGTGACCGTGAGTCGAAGACAAGTCATCTGAAAAACTCGACATTAAAAGGCTGGTGGAAAACGATGCCGGAGTACTGACAAGAAGCCATATGACCCCACAGAGAAATATACTGACTGCATATTTCTAAAAACATCACAACATCCCCACAACAACACAAAAGTGATCCCTCTTATGATTTGTATCTCAGCCATGCTTTGATTGTAGATGCTCAGGTGGACATATTGAATGACATAACCACGCGGCCCCTAGCAGCAGATTGAGCGGAATTAGATAATATTTCAGAGCGGTGATGTAATAGCCCTAAAGAGTCACCTGATGGAAATGATGAAGTATGTGACGGCCAGATAGAACAAAAACAACTTAAACGAGGGAGTATTTCTTAAATGCAAGTGCGTGTTCAGACAAAAATACCGGTGAGGCCCGACGCCGAGCAAGCGATTGATTCTCCACCATATTTACAAGTCACAAAACTACAATCACAATGATATGTACAGAGAGCAAGCCTCGAGGACGAAACATCCGCCAGCAGAATATTACTATATACAAGCAACAAGTAAACGCAACATTGAAAGTGTGGTGGAAAGCGATGCTGGCGATGTATAAACCATCGACTTACTCATCCACTGGAATTACTTTGAGGAATATATTTTCTCATGGAAAGAGGTGTTTCCAATCCTACCACTCATACCGTAACACCAAAATTGTAATGGAATCCCAAACTGCATAGAACACCACAATGAGCTAGATTAATAGCAGGTTCCAGAAATTGTACAACTAAATTTCTGTCCACTTTGTTAACGAGAGCCCCGGAAGCAGTTTAATCATTTGTGGGGAAATTATTGTGCTGCCATTTCAACAAATTCAGATGTCGAATGCATGTGGATGCTTAATAGATGCTTAAAAGTCGTACGGAAGCACTAGATAGCAAATTACACATACTGTATAGACATGTATTTACTTGAGATTTCTCGACTCTCTATACCTCTATTCGTAATCGGGACCTCACTGAAAACCTTAGTTCATTAATAATATAGATGTTCAATAAAATTGTGCACCGATATGTTAATGTCAGAAGCCATATTTCTTCATTTCTACTGCACATGAAGGCCATCATCATTGTGATGTTTCTTTGTTGATAGAATATCTATGTGAAATTCGGCTATAAAAACAGGTATCCCAATGAGTACAACTTGTGCACCACCTTTGGGAGACCTATATCTGTTCTCGTATGAATGCGCCTATATGCAGAAATTGTCAAAAGGTTTGAATTCCAAAGTTCGTTCTTGCTCATTCACCAAAATACTATATAGACGATCTCCTAGCACTGGATAATCCCAACATATGAAGGATATTCACTGGATTTGAAGGACACCGCTGACGAAACATCATATGTGGAATTATATCTTTACAATAACGATCAGGGCTTTCTCTCGCGTCACTCTACGACAAGAGAGAGGATTATAATTTTGAGATATTTAACTATACCCATTTCTGGATAGTAATATTCCAGGAGGACCTGAGGACGTCGCAAACATATTTCGCCTGGTAGAATTTGCTAGACAATTTTAATCAAAGCCACATATTATTATCGTAGAAACTTGTCAAGCAGGGGTGTACAATCAAACTCTTTCATTCAAAGTTTCTCAAATGCTGTGATAAATATCGTACACTGATGATAAAATACGATCGTAGCGTAGAAGATCGGTGGCGCTATGTTTCGTTAACCTGTGTCTAATTCCGTTTACCCCGGGGTTAGGTGCCGTTTAGATGCCATATATTTTACTTCTCCATGGTGTTTAAATGAACAGGCACAATCAAAGCGTGACCGAGATACATACTCTGGAAACAACTTGGCATTGATTTGGATAAAGAATAATGGTCAGTGATAAGGATTTTATATATAGAACATCATCATGTCTTGTTGACATCATTGAAAACTGTGAAACGCTTAATAAACCATCTTGTGTTTCTATTATTTTTGAATATTTTTGAATATTTTTGAATATTGAATGTAGGAACTAACGCATGCTATTGTACAAAATAGCAATGAGCACGATGGTAAATGAACAAAATGGCCATGAATACGATGGTCAATGAATTAAATGGTCAAGGACACGATGGTCAAAGAACAAATGACCATGGATAAGATGGCCGTTGGATATGGTCATGGATATGGTAGTCAGTGAACAAAATGGTCTAAACCAGGGACATGGGCCATTAAAATCATTAAAGTATGTCAAGATATAGCGTATGTTCGGTTGTATCGTCCAGTGAACATAATCGAAACATCTCAAGATCGGCTTTTCTTGAAACTCAACTACTTAGATAAAGGACTGGACATCATTAATTTACCCCGAATCATGAATTATCCAGAGGTACGCAACGCTGTACCAAACTATTTTAAGTTCACAGAACCTCCTTGCATTTCATATAAGTATACTAAATCTATAGCCACCAAAATATTCAATTACTCCAATGCTGTCAAGGAGTTTGACTGGAACTTATACACGTCAGGAGGCTATAGTTGTGATTGTGAATCGCCGAACTTTATCTATACACCATGCAAACATATTGTGACTGGTGACCTTGATGTGGTGAGTGATAAGGATCTGAAATTACTCCTGATGAAAGGACCTAAATATAGAGAGCCAAGAAGAATAAATCTGAAGGCCGACCAGAAGATAGCCCTGTCTGCATTGGAACAGTACGTTATTGATTGGTCTAAGCGAGAAAAAGTTGAACCTACAGTACTCGCTGATTGGCTGGACCTCACCAAGAGCAAGGTCGTTGAAACAATCCGCCATATTGACAGAAGTACCCTTCCCCAAGCAAAACAAGTACTGAGAAGCCCCAATTCGCAAGTTCTAGCAAATCTCCAGAGTAAATTCGTCATAGTCCCAGCAGACAAAGCTCCAAATAATATAATATTCATATATAAATATTACTATTACCAGGTGCTGAATTAAGGTGAGTGCGGAACATATCTTCATCAAATACGTCTACTTACTCCCAAACTGCATTTACTCTGGAAGATTTATTTAACAATCACAAAAGTTCCTCAAGGAAAGAGGTATTTGTCTTCAACAATCATAGCGACATGCAAAATATACTGGACTCCCCCAAAATGCATAAATCACCATACAAAGCTAGATTCATAGCTGGTTCTAGAAGCTGCACCACCAAGCTTCTTTCCCTATTGACGAGGGCCCTTCAGGAGGTAAAAGCATTTTTGGGAAAGGTATTGCGCCACTATTTTCAAGAACTCTGGCGTTGAATGTATGTGGATATTGAAAAACTCAAAATGTCTTACGGAAGAACTTGATGCTAAAAGTCACATACCGTACAGACATGTATCCACATGGGATTTCTCGACTCTCTATACTACAATCCCTCATCAGGATCTTATTGACCGTATAAGTTCATTAATAGTATCTGTGTTCAAGAAAACTGATCGTAGATATATTAATGTCGGAAGCCCTAAAGCATTCTTTAGCTCGACTACATACAAGAGATATCATTCATGGGATGTTTCTTTGTTTATAGAGTTGCTTGAATTTCTCATTAAAAATATCTATGAAATTTGGCAACACAATATATCAGCAGCATATAGGTATTCCAATGGGTACTAATTGTGCACCCCTGTTGGCTGACCTGTATCTGTTCTCTTATGAATATGGCTATATGCAGGCGCTTTCAAAAACCGATCCATTCAAAGCCCGTTCCTTCTCATTCTGCAAACGCTATATAGACGTCTTCTCGTTGTGGATAAACCAGCTATATAAATGACGCAGTGAAGGATATATATCCACCTTCACTGGATTTGAAGGAAACTACAGATAGCCCTACAGGCACATCTTATTTAGATCTCTACCTCTATAAAATGAAGCGGGCATTCTCTCTCGTCGACTTTATGACCGAGATGATTACAATTTCGACATCGTAAACTATCCCTTTCTGGACAGTAATATTCCAGTAGGACCTGCATATGGCGTATACATATCTCGCTTAGTAGCATTTGCTAGATCCTGTGTTAAATGTGATGATTTTAATCAACGTCACAAAACATTGTTGCAAGAAACTTATAAAACAGGGCTATTCCACCAAGCGCCTCCACTCAAAGTTTCTCAAATTTGGCGATACATATCGCATGCTGATAGCAAAATACGAACGTATAGCGTGCAAGATCTATGGCGCTACGTTTCGTAACATGTGTCTAATTCCGCTTAACCCGGGGCTAGGGGCCGTATGAGCCCATGTACTTCAACATCCTCATGGTACTCATATGAACAGTCACAATCAAAGCGTGACTGAGGTACATCATTTTTAGATGAAGACTCTATAACGAATATTATGGATTAAGAATACTGATCAGCGATACGGATTTGATATTTTGGAACATCATGATGTCTTGCCGGCATCATTGAAAACTGTTGACCGCTTCTCTCTTGCAGGAAACAAGCCTATGTTTAGGTATACTTTTGTCTTTTTGAATTTGGTGCTAATACTGTTATATGGAAATGGAATAGGTCTTTGGATTATGGACGCGGATATTCTCTAATGGACGACGGCTGGATTATGAATGACGGACTAGACGCTTGTAATTTGGATTATGGACGCGGATATTCTCTAATGGACGACGGCTGAATTATGGATGACGGACTAGACGCTTGTAATTCAAAAGACAGGTCACATTTTTAGGTCACATCATTTCACAGGAGGGGGATTTGCCTAATCCGGACAACGTAAAGAAACTTGTGGAATGGCCCACTCCAAGAAATGCAACTGACGTCCGTGCTTTACTGCGGATGGGTAACTATTACAGGAGATTCGTGAAAAACTTTTCACAGATTGTTAAACCGCTTAATGAGTTGACAAAAAAAAAGCACAATGTCTTCCAATGGACCCCAGGATATCAGAGAGCTTTCGAAGATCTGAAGGCGATCCTGATCAACACAGATATCATGGGCTACCCCATGGAGGAATGCCAGTTCGTGCTGGACACAGATGCTTGTGATGTGAGCGTAGGAGCTGTGCTGTCACAGATCCAGAATGGAAGAGAAAGAGTACTTTCTTATGGCAGTAGGGCACTGAATAAAGCAGAAAAAAATTCTGTGTCACTGATCGAGATTTATTGGCAGTGAAGTATTTTACTGAAAACTTCAAACACTACCTTTTGGGTAGCCCAAGAACAGAATTGCTCGGTGGATTGAAATTTTTTTGACCTTTGATTTCGAGATTGAACATCGGGCAGGCAAGAATCATAGTAATGCTGATGCCATGGCGAGATGCCCGAATCCATGGCAGTGTGCATGCCCTGGTGAAAGAGACGCGAATCTGCTAAGATGTGGACCATGCCCAAAGTTTGACAAAAGGTCAGTGGACATGGACATCTCACTTATCTCGAGAGAGATTACAGAAAGTCGAGTGGTCAAGGGACAACATGACCAGGAACTCTGGAAGATAGTAATCATGCCAATAAAAAGATATATACCTGCCTTGTCAGTGTCATGTTATTAATATTGAGTATTCTCTCCATTGAGAACCACTGTACAATTAACTGGTGGAGTCAACATGAACTGAATGAAAGTGAAGATGACAGTCCTGAAATAGAAAACGCTGGAGTACCACAAGTTTCCAGATTCACATGCTGGAAAAATGTTTGGAACCATTCTCTGGTGATTGTAGGATATTGGCAAAGATGTTTTCCGGTTCCGTTACAGGGAGATACTCTGTAAGGGTGCAAGATGTCATCTGTAGTATTACAGAAACCCCTTGGCTACAGGGGTATACTATGACAACCTTGCGGAAGAAGCAACTTGAAGATCCAGATTTAATTCCAGTTTTAAAATGGCGTGAGAGTGGTAAACGGCGTTTTGGTGCTGAAGTATGTGCAACAAGCCCAGCTACCCGCCATTATTGGAGTAAATGGGATAATCTAATCGTGAACGATGGCGTGTTTTTTCGAAGGTTTGTTCGCAAAGATGTCAGTGGTGGACATTGGCAGTTTTTAGTCCCACGGTCGATGAGGAAATATGTTCTGAAGCACATGCACGATACTGTTCTGTCTGGCCACCTGGGACGCAAGAAACTAAAGAGAAGACTCTTCAGAGATTCTATTGGTTCGGTGTCAGTGATGATGTGGAGAACTGGATTAAGAAATGTAATGTGTGTAGTGCTAGTAAGCCGCCATCACGCATGCTACGTGCACCCCTCGGCTACATGAGAGTTGGTGCATCACTAGATCGGTTGGCAACAGACATTCTTGGACCACTACCCGAAACTGACTGACCACTTCACAAACTGGGTGGAAGTGTTAGCAGTGCCAGACCAGACAGCAGTAACCTGCGCTCAGAAAATTTTAAATGAAGTCATCTGTCGATTCGGATGCCCCTTGAACATGCATTCTGATCAGGGATAAAACTATCGCAACGAACTGTTTGCCGAGTTATGTAGACTTCTAGAGATAAGAAAAACACAGACATCTCCGCGGCATCCTCAGTGGAATGGTAAAGTTGAACGATTTAACAGAACACTGGTACGGATGGTTCGTGCCTACTTCAGGGATGAGCAGAGGGATTGGGACCTTCACCTGGGATGTCTAGCAGCAGCATACCGCGCATCACCTCACGAAAGACAGGGTTAACTCTTAACCTACTAATGCTAGGGCGAAAAGTCAGAATGCCCGCAGAAATTGTTTTGGGGAGATGTACAGATCTTTGGGAGAAGAGATGGTATCTTAAGCTGAAAGAGAGGATGCAACATGCTCATTATGTAACAAGGGATGGACTGAAAACTACAGCAAAACGGCAAAAGCAGACCTATGATGCTAAAACAGCCCTTTATACCTATCAACCCGGTGAATACGTGTGGAGTTACGGAAGAAAAGCATGAGTCAAAATCTGATGCAACCGTATGCTGGTCCATATGCGATGTTACAGAGGTTGAGCGACCTAGATTACATCATACAATTAGATGTAAAGGGTACAAAAAGACTAGTGCACCATAAGAAACTCAAACCATATGAAGGAGACACTACGCTAAAGTGGGCAAATCGGGCTTTGGATAAAGTTAAACGGGAGAGGATCCTAGCTACCAACCCCAAGATTTCATTGGATCACCACTGATACAGCCTTCAAATATGACATTGTCTGATGATGATGTGACTGGTTATACTGATTTACTTACAGTGTGGCATGTCGTCTCAGGTCACTGCAAAGAAGAATTGCGAATTGGTCCCGCTATAAAGTGTGGTCACTGCATTTGTAGGGGTGACCGAATTCAGATAATACCCCATATCGTCCTGCTTCATGCTCCCCAAAAAGCTGTTCCTTTCTGTTGTCTGGCATGTGGGAAGGGGGGTGTAAAGCAGGATGAGATAAGTCGGCATTTACAAACTAAACACATAGGATTTGATGAGCGAACATATACAGAAGATACCAAGGATCACTACGTTTAGAACCCCACAGATGCCAAATACTTAATCAATGAAGAGTCCTTGATGTACTATACAGACCGGAGTACTACACCTAACCATGAAGCAGCAACAATAGAGAGGCCAAAGCCAACGAAACCGGCACTGGATGTGAATGTCACGAAACCGGCACAAGTGATAACAGAACATGTTCCGAAGAACACTATTATTAATGTTATACCAGCCACTGGAACGGATCCCAACCCTAGAAAGTCATCTCTTCCTAAAACGGTCACAACTTCTGATGGATCAATAGTTGCCTTCCCTAAGATTGATCTGCGTGGCAGGCAGGATTTACTGGAACGTCATACTGAATTGCAGAAGTAGATAGACGACGCACAAGAGTTAAGAACAGCGTTCGACTCTTTTCAAGTTCAACCAGAATCCACCGATGACTGCGTTATCCTATAGGATCCACCTTGCAGTACTGTACCAGTACCAGCAGTAAGTGATGTCTCAGCGACCCGTAGTTTGTTCGAGGAATTTGATTCAAGACTTATGAATATCAATATTTGTGGTGATGCTCCTGATAGTAGAAATGTAGTTATAGGAGCTCAGGAGGAAACAGACCTGGATCAACTGGACTTCCATCCTGGTGCAAAGGAAATGGCTGAGTTGTTATCGCCTCTACCTTCCACGCCTGGTCTCACTCACGACGTCACTTCCAATTCCACTTCAGACGTCCCTTCCGATTAAGGACGTCGCTGAGCTAATGGAAAACACTGTACGTAGTACAGTAGACGCTGTTGCTAGTCACTTTGTTACTGAGGCTCGGAACCATCGAATTCCATCTGAACAAGATCTACGACCACTGGCCACCCAGCTAACTGCCACCAATGTTCATCTTATTGAGGTTGCTGCTCAAGTGAAACGTATGCAAGATACCCAAGGCCAGTTGATCAATACATTGGATAGTTTTACTTCATCACTGCCTGGCCTGAAAGTAGATTTGAGTAGGCACACAAAGTCGACCTATGCCCTCTCAACAGTGGATAAAAACCTTGACCAGACTGCCAATACTCAAACTGGCACTATTCGCGCAGTTGTACAAGGAGTTCTGGACTCTCAGGTTGCTTTAACAAGTGCGTTGCAACTCCAAGCTGAAAGATTCCGTTCCTTGAGAAACAAGGTTGAGACTGTGCTGGAGGATGAGAAGAGTGGAGGCCAAGTCTTGGGTCTGGTTCACAGAATTCTGAACTCCGAGGACACAGATGGTCAGACCTCCAAACCACTTTTCGAGAAGCCCACAAGAACAGTACCTGAACAGGAACGTGCAGACGTTAAGGACTCTAAGAAACGTTCACGAACCGTTAGTCCTGTGAGAAATGAGGACCGGACGAGGGTGAGACAGCAATCTCCAGGAAGACAGGCCCCCTCCTACCCATTTCAAATCAAAGGAGGCAGGGTTATTGGCCCAGGAATGATCGACGGACTCCACCCAGGGAATCTTTTCCTCGAAGAGACCGGGAGTCGTGGGGAAGTGATTTTTCTTGATACCCTTGAACTGTGAAGTGATAGATTTCTATGGACTGTTGTAAATGGACTTCGATGCCGAGA
The DNA here is from genome assembly GCA_036873755.1 of Hanleya hanleyi. Classification (NCBI taxonomy): domain Eukaryota; kingdom Metazoa; phylum Mollusca; class Polyplacophora; order Lepidopleurida; family Hanleyidae; genus Hanleya; species Hanleya hanleyi. The sequence goes on from JAVTVY010000206.1 coordinate 22,418, forward strand.
AACTTGTGCGCGATCAGTTATCGAACGTAGCGTGCAAGATCTATGGCGTTACGTTTCGTAACTTGTGTCTCATTCCGCTTAACCCGGGGCTAGGGGCCGTATGAACCCATATACTTCAAGATCCTCATGGTGCTCATATGAATAGTCACAATCAAAGCGTGACTGAGATACATCATTCTCTAGATGACGACTTTACAACGATTATTATGGATTAAGAATACTGATCAGGGATACGGATTTTATATTTTTGGAACATCATGATGTCTTGTCGGCATCACTGAAAACTGCTGACCGCTTCTCTCTTGCAGGAAACTAGCCTATGTTTATGTATACTATGATTGTCTTTTTGAATTTGGTGCTGATACTGTTATATGGGACAGGTCTTTGGATTATGGACGCGGATATTCTTTAATGGACGACGGCTGAATTATGAATGACGTACTAGACGTGAATTAATGGACTGTGTTGACTGAGATGTTGAGAAATTTTATTCGTGCTTGATTCCTGAGGACATCTTGAACTGTAAGATAACTTGGTTATGTGACCGAATATGTGAAGTGTTGAAATTTCATTGAACTAAGAACTGTACATGCGTTTTGTGATTGATGCCTGTTTAAGGTTACGGTGAACGGGGCCGTTTTCACCTTGAGAGGGGGATATTGAGACAAGTAACACATTTACTGTGTTTACTTTTGCATTGTTTTAATTAAACTTACGAATTGTTAATCCTTATAAAATATTTCTCTTTGTCTTCTCTGATTGTGGTTCTATGAAAAGTAGTTCACTACGAATAATTACCAGTGGCATCAAGTATTCTGAGGTTATATGCACTCTGTCTGTAGTTTATACTTGCATGTCGTTGTTGTAGTGAAATACTTCGTTTGTGCCACGTGGTCATGGAGTTTATCTTAAAAGTTGCATAGTTTATTCCTCTCTGCACGGAGGCAGCCATGTTGTTTTTATAGTGATACTCTCTGAACCAGACGTTCATATATTATTTCAGATAAAACTAGAAGAGTAGCTTGGATAAAACAATATCACTGTGTAAACTATACTTAATATATGTTATGAGCATGCAGTAAATTTTAAGATCCAGTGCATAGATTTATCTACAGAGCTATTTTAGTGTTTGAACATTATGGGTTCGAGAATAGCGTGCTGACGTGCTTAAAAGCGGGAATTTCGATTTTCTCAGGGACTTGATCCAATGCCACGGACAAATCCATAGCTCTCCTTTGAAGACCCATCCGGACTGCTCCAGCTTACAAGAATTTACCAGAGGTGTGCTGAAACATTGGAATGAATGCCATTGATAATAATGGTTCGGTATCTTGATTTCATTCTGCTACTTTGACTTTCTGAAGTACTTGGGGCATCCCAGGAATTCATGGAGTGACTGTCAAACTGAATGTGAATAAGACTCCATGCCTATATCGTCTACCCAAAATTATGTAAAGAAGTCTATTAAATGCCAGATAACAAAGAAACCAGGTAGAGAGAATTATTTGGGTCTCGAAGCTGTGACAATTAAAAATCTGATCATTATTTCATGAAATCTTGGGCTAACCCATGAAATCTTGAACACTTCCCTTATATGCGTTGTAATTTTTACCTGTAAAATGGCGAGATTCTTCTGGTGGAAGTTTCGTCCCCGAGTCCCGCCCGCTGTACAGACCTTTTGATCTTTGATATATGTTGGCATTGTGGGAAGTTGATGCTGGGTCGACATCGGGCCTTTCAGACTAGTCTTTTGTGTTAAATGTCGTCATTTTCATCTGACGACGATACAGCTCACCAATCCTCAGTGTACGAGTTGTCACAGCGACACAGCTCACCAATTACCAATATACGAGTTGTCAGAGCATTTCCATCATAGCTCTCTAGATTTGTATCTAATACAGCTTATGCCGGTGCTAGGGGCCGTGCGGTCACGTCATCCAAGTTGCCACATGAACAGATACAATAAAAGCGTACCTGAGATACAACACATATCACGAATCGTTAGATCCTTGATATGTGCTTTAGAATAGGTTACCCAGAAGACTATACTGTGAAGTCATGGCTCTGTCAATATGTCGGCACCTCTTCCCACTTCCCTTATATGCGTTGTAATCCAAGAAATCTTGGACAGCCACGAAAACATGGATTATTGAAGCAGTGTTCTACTACAGTCACCCAGCAACAGTTCCAGTGATCGTCCATGAAATCACGGACAGCCAAGAAAACATGGATTACTAATGAAACAGTATTAAGCCGCATCCATACATTAACAATTTCACTGATCATCCAAGAAATCATGGACAGCCAAGAAAACACGGACTACTATTGAAAAGTATTCGACTACAACCCTTCTTCAATGGTCCTAATGAGGTACATTATTCAAGTTATTGGATTCCCTAGCTTCCATGCACTTAGCACGTCATAGCAACAGAAGTAGATTCAGATTCAGATTCGTTTTATTGCATAAAACACCTCATCGAGGCCGTATACAAATTTAACAAGAGGAATACCAATAAACAGTCAAGATCAACATATTATACAAGATGTTTAGGCCTAATGTCCTAATCACAATGTGTCATGATGGGAGTTGTCTCCCTTGCCCTAGACAATATCAAGGGAGGAATTGTCTCCCTTACTCTGGAACAGTGTCAGGATATATGTGCTGGTTGTAACCCCTTGTTTATGACAGGACATTAGTGTCTGATGATACCACGAGGTCATCGGTCACGGTCTTCACCGGGATGAGTAGAGATGTTATGTTACATCATTTTTAATAACCACACAAATACTCTTGTCTAAAATAATATGAATTTATTATTAATTGAACATAAAATATGCATGTGCTGTTTGGGCCTTTATAATTCAGTTATATATGTATGATAAATAGGGTCGTTGTTTCATAATATATGCATGCTGGTTGTTTTTATATTATCTTTTAAAGTTTAAAGTAGTACCCCTCCTTCTTACACAATAACGCCTCTGGAGCCTCAATTTACATGTTTATATGTCCCATTGAGTATCTTAAAAACACAGTATTTCTTTTAAAATCAAACGTGAAGTATTTATTTTTTATATTCAAGTAAAGTTTTAATTGTTTTTGTTTTTAAAGCAACCTCAATGGTATGGCCTACATCATCCAACTTAGGATGGGAGGCCACAAATTCAAAATCTGTCTGTCTGTCTTGTTTATGACACTAATCAATAAACTTACAACGGTTCAGTACCGCAAACCTTTTGACAGTGTACATGGTTGTGGACCCATAAACTGGCTTAAATATAAATATGACCAGGTTATATACTTCGTTTCGGTCTTTCGGACATATACAAGAAAAAAATGAACTATACAAGAACGAGCTAATTTTAACCTGCTCTACATGGACTTGGAGGGGATCTGAGTCTCTATCTGTGTGTGGTAATTAAACAGACATTTTTCTTTTTCGGAAACAATTGTATATATGTGCACAGATTAGCCGTGCAACATTGTCTGATGGTTTTAGAAACATTTCCAATTTTCCACTGATGCTAGAAGGTACATCAATAGATAGCATACCTAATTGGTGGAAGAGAGACTGTCTTTCACTAACATATAAATGACAGTCAAACAGAAAATGATATTCATCCTCTATTGTATTGTTGTTACAAAAAGGGCAGAATCTTTCTGTAGATGGCACAGCAGTATACCTACCTGTCTCTATTGACAGACTGTGATTGCTAGTTCTTAATTTTGTAAGTGCTTGCCTGTGCTTGAAGTTTGGCACATCATATAAGAAATCGTCAGGCCCAAAATTTTCTTTAATCTGCCAATAGAGAGCCAATTTGGCACTGCTGGGTGATTTAGCTATACATTGAAAAAGACTTTTCAGTGTATCATCAACTATGGAAGTAAGGATAGCTGGTTGTGCAGGAGAATTCCATAAATCACCTACAGCTAATAACTGATGTATCTTCCAAGACCATGCTAATTTTGGGTTAGTATACATAAGTGCAATATCCTCCTTGTATGCATGGTACAGCAACCGATCATCAGAAACATTACATAATCGTGTCCAATACTTGATCATATTGGTATATATGTTTAAGGACAAAGGGTAAATTCCAGTTTCAAACAGAGCAGCAGAATTACAGCAATATTTAGAGACACCAAGTATGGATTTACTCACTCTGGTGGACACTGTATCACACATATTATTAGCAAACAAGTCAGCAGCAGATTTAGGAAGTTTGCTGCCCCAAATTTCTGCACCATATACAGCAACCGGTTTTACAACAGCATGATATAATTTAAGAAGGGTTTGGACAGGAACATAGTCTACAGTGGTAAGAGACTGTTTAAGCTTGAACCAACATCTTAAACCTTTCTGTTTTGCAACAGCTTTGGCAGTCTTATAACAACCAGTATAAGTGAATGTTACACCAAGATAGACATGTTCCCGTACAACTTCTATAGTGGAGTTCTCTCCATATGTGAAGACAATAGATTTACTACGCTTGAAGTTTTTATTGAATGGAATGATGGCAACAAGTTTCCAGTCCTGACAGAACCGCCAGAGGGAAGAAATGCTCTTTTGTAGGCCCTCAGGAGTTGTTGACAACAGAATCAAGTCATCTGCAAAAAGCACATGTGATACTAGTTGACCGTTCAGTTCGGGACATGTATCAGTATTAGATAGTAGGTAGGTTTGCAAGTCATTGAGATACAAATTAAATAAGGTGGGACTGCACACACAACCTTGCTTGACTCCAAGCGTAGTGGAGTACTGTTCAGATAGCTGAAAGTTTGCTCTAACACAGAATTCTGTTTTACTGTACATATCTCTGATAATGTTGTAAAGTTGGCCCTTGATTCTGTGACGAAAATGCCCGTGACCTGAAGAATGTCAGTTTCGTTCTACGCTGACATTCTAAATAGCATTGTGAATGGACCGATAATGGTGGATATTCGACTTACCTGTATTAACTGTGCGCTGAAACTTTCAGCGAGGGACGCGTAAATATCCCTGACACGCATCTTGCATCGAAACCGGGCGAGAGAAGTCGAACTCTGTTGATCTGACACGAAATCCAACATCGCCTGAGTCTATACTTTCGCTTTATGGGGGCTGCCATGTTTGGACGCGCAATGGATTCTGGAAGCCAGAGCCTATATAAGACGCAGAGAATGGACGTTCGGCATTCTGTCACAGACATTCGGCAAGTAAGCATCGTGCGGGAGAGCACAGGGACAGGATCGCCGCAAATGCGCCGAAAGTGCCGATTAATTGCCGAAATAGCCCCGAACTGGGTTGGAAAGCCGAGAGCTGAGCCGTAGCTTAGGAATAATAGATACTAACACGTACAGTATCTGAGGACGAGAAGTCCACAGTGGTTCGCACGTCTACAGTAGTTGTTATTCAGCATGCATGGCGCATTAAAGTCTAACTTCTAACTGTACCGTGCGAACGATATCTACGGGAAATACGGAGCACCAAATATCCCACACCTGCAGCCTATTCTCATACAAATGCCATTCAGTATGTATTATACATTAAAGTCTGGTATTTTGTCCGCGGCTAACGTTTTGCTTCGGCAATAGGTGGTTAACTGTTTATTAGCCAGTGGTATTCGTACATAGGAACAGGTTCAGCGTAGTTCTCTACCTGAGCACCGGGCCGAAGTACTTTGCCGCAGTCCTCGGTTAATAGCAAATTATCACCGCTAGCGTTGGCTATGTATTTTACATGATTACAAATACTTACTCACACACACACCAGATCATCGGCCTCCGGGACGAGATCTGTACATACAGCTCACACTAGCTCGCACTTCAACACAGACTAGCGTTCGAGGTTACGACCGAGAATTGCGTACGTCTTATTCACTCACTCACCTTACCTCCACGGGTCGTATACAGGCTTCGGCTAGATGCGATCAATAACATATACTTGCTCACATACAAGATCGTCGGCCTTAGGGACGGAATAGATCTAATCCCACTCATCTACACTAGTTATTCACAGGCCTCGGCTAGGGATAACTGATAACACAAGCTTACATCCACTGTACATATTTACACTGCCGCAGGGCTCGAATTATGCTTTGCCGCAAGTCTTTGAATTCTATTACAAATCATTGATATTAATTGACATTACACTGTAAGGTAATAATATACCCCCGAGACCAGGGCATTATTACCACATATATATGCAGACAATCTGAGCCTATTAACTCGTCCTTGGGTCAACGCCGTGAGGACCGAAATCGGGCCGCCGAAGACGTGAGGTGTGCCGAGCCGAAGACGGGTCGCCGAAATCGGGAGGTCTGCCGAGCCGAAGACGGGTCGCCGAAGTCGGGCCGCCGAAGTCGGGCCGCCGAAGACGTGAAGTCTGCCGAGCCGAAAGGGGTCGCCGCCGAATTCGGGTCGCCGAAGACGTGAGGTGTGCCGAGCCGAAGACGGGTCGCCGAAATCGGGCCGCCGAAGACGTGAAGTCTGCCGAGCCGAAAGGGGCTGCCGCCGAAGACGCTGTGGTGTGCTGTACGGACCGACGCCGCCGAAGGGCTACTGCTAGGAGAGGCAGTGATACGGAGAGGATTCCAGAGACGATTAATAACGCTTAGATGAACTGGGCCGTGTAACTTGAGACACGGTAGACGTTCCATACAGTCCGGGGCTACGCCTACGACCGGAGAGGAACCAGAGACGCCGTACCATACCACGACGAGAGCCAGTCTGGACGAGACTGGGCCGTGACGCGTCATAGATAGGGTCTCTTGTATATATTGTATATAATTAGTCTTTCTCTTAAGATAAAGATAACACTTAACGATAACTACCTCTAGAGTAGGGATCTTTATTACAGGTATTGTGCGCGTACAGAGCTGTGTACCTTGCAGAATACAATATTATTACTATATTATTGCCTTGGTTGTTTCTTCAGGGCCCCCCATCCTACCTCCTCGATCCAGACAAGGTGACAGGCTGAATCGGACCTTCCTCGTTGGCCAATTCCAGTCATACGAGACTGCGTTCACATCAGCCTGACAATTTGTCACAGGGGCCTGAGACCAGGCCGCCTCAAGTCTCGTGTACACCGCAAGGCTAGACGTTTTCTGACCGCTCGAACGTCACAACTGGTGGCAGCGGTGGGATGGCCAACACCGGGAAACCGAGGGAGAAGGGACCACGCTGGGAAGAAACAATGAAACCAAGCATGACGACTATTGGAGACGTCGGCGCCGAACTACGTCCAGCGTACAGCGACACACAATCAGGGAGGACGAGAAGCCAGCGGCGGCTGTTCACAACGCCAACTCCGAGGGACCGAGAGGAGTCACGACGAGGAGTGGGGACCGGGCGTTCAGCGACTGAGGCGCCGAAGAGAGTGGATTTGCTGGACCTGTCTACAGTAGAGCTAGGCACGGTGCTATTAGCTCGTCCGTCTGACCTGACGCCGATTCCTTCGCGTGAGATGTTATCCGGCCTGAATGGGAGTTATCGAGCCCCTAAAGACTCTGGTTCTGATAACCACGGTCTCGGGGGCCGATACGAACACCGTGACGACGATTCGACCATACAGATGATGGAAGAGATTGCCGAGCTACGACAAACCATGGGGTCTATGGCCAGGACGTTCCAGTCGACTGTATCCATGCTAACGAGCCAGATGCGGGAAAGAGAGGCAATCAGACGACCGGACACTGAAAACGACGCCGCAGAGCTGAATGCGAGTTGTGGAACTGCCGAAATGGTTGGTGATTACCGCCGAACCGAAGGTGTTTCCGGGTCGCAGCAGGGTTGCGATCAGACGCCGCCGCCGCCGAGGAGAGGACGAGATGAGCCCATGAGCTGGAGGCAGCCATTACAAACATCGACACCTGCGGTTGAGGCGAGGCGACCGATGTTGACGGCGCCAAAGGCTGCTACCTATGATGGGACAACGCCATTACGGGATTATCTCTCCCATTTCGATCACTGTGCTGCTATCAACGGATGGACATACTCACAACGGGGTCAATATCTGGCCGTCGCCCTCCGAGGATCTGCCCAGCAGCTGTTGGCCAGCTTGAAATCAGAACCAGGGAGCGCTGACTATGGACGATTGAGGGATGCCTTGGAGAAGCGTTTTGCTCCGCCGAATCAATTGGATTTGTATAAAACGCAGTTGAAAGCCAGATACCGAGAGATGCCGGAGAGGACGTACAGGATACCTTGGCAAAGGATCAGTTTTTGGAGGCTATTGGGGACGAGCTTAGATTTCTTGTATGGCAGACGCGGCCGAAGACCTTAGATGCAGCTGTACACTCTGCTGTAGAAGTAGAAGCATTCAAGTCCTCGCAACGCCGTAAGACTTGGGCAACCGCGAAGTCCACGGTTCCTAGTAAAGATGAGAGATTAGCTGCAACCTCCGAGGATGACGAAGAATCTGAAGCTCGGCTGAGAAAACAGATCAAAGAATTGATGGAAGAAATAATGCGAAAGTCTCAGCCTCAACCACGGGGACAACCACAAAGATACACCAGAGGTCCACAACGGACGTGTGGGAATCGGGAACGTAGTAATGCTTGCTGGTCGTGCGGCAGAGAGGGTCATTACCGGGCGGACTGTGCAGATGTGTCCAGAACAGAAGACTCTAAACCACCGAGATCGCCCAAGAATCCTCCCAAAGTTAATACTTCCGGGGAAGCTCGACTCTATTTACCTGCCAAGATCGGGCCAGTGAAGATGTGGTGTTGTGTTGACACGGGGGCGTCGATTTCCCTACTGAGTGAGAAAGTATACCAGCAGCTGAATCCGCGGCTAAAACCAGCCTTGAAGAGCCCGTCTTACGCTAGTATTCGAATGGCTGACGGTACGCTGATGCCCCTGAAAGATGAAGCTGATGTTAAAATCACTATAGACGGTACCACACGAACACAGAAGATGATAGTCGGGAAACTGACAGTGGACGCTCTCCTTGGGTACGACTTCCTCAGCACCCACTGTACCAAGATCGACACGGAGCGCCACAGGGTCAAGTACGGTGGCCGCTACATCCAATGCGAGGTCGTGGGGAGCGCAGGCTGTTACCGTGTAGCCGTGGCCGAGACTGTGACTATTCCTGCTGGAGCCGAAGCCGTTGCGACAGGAAAAGTCCGTGGGGGCCTACCAGGCGAGGTAGGGATGATTGAAAACGAACCGGAGTTTACCCAGAAGACAGAAGCCATGGTGGCCAGGGTCCTCACCGAGGTTGACCGCGACTGCGAAGTCACTCTGAGGTTTCTCAATTTGTCCTCAGATCCGACTGTAGTCCAGGCCGGGACACTCTGTGGCCGTATGGTTGAAGTAGAAGTAGTGGACGATCAAGTTTCGAGTGCGGCAGAAGCGTCGACGCCGAGCCGTGCGAAACCTAGTAGACAGAGGCCCGCCGTGCCGACCAGCGCATGTCCAGACCACCTTACAGATCTGGTTCGACGATCCAGCGAAGGCCTAGAGACAGACCAAGCCCTGGCTGTAGAAGATCTGGTCACCCGATATACTGACCTGTTCGCTAGGGACGATACTGATCTAGGTCGAACGACGATGGTACAACATCACATAAAGACTGGAAGTGCCCCACCCATCCGCATTCCGCCGAGGCGACCGCCGATTGACGCCCGTGAAATGATCGATGAGCAAGTTGAAGACATGTTACAACGGGGTGTGGTCGAGCCATCCAGTGGACCGTGGTCAGCGCCGGTAGTTCTGGTGAAAAAGAAGGACGGGAAAATGCGCTTCTGCGTTGACTACCGTGCTTTGAACAAGATCACAGAGAAGGATGCTTACCCGTTGCCGAGGATCGACGACTCTCTGGATTCTTTAGCAGGTGCAAGTTGGTGGAGTACCCTTGACTTAATGTCAGGGTACTGGCAAGTCGAAGTGTCCCCCGAAGATAGATGCAAGACAGCCTTTGCAACCAGGAAAGGTCTGTACCAGTTCCGAGTTATGCCGTTCGGGCTGTGCAATGCGCCCGGGACCTTTGAGCGGCTAATGGAGGCCATCCTAGCAGGACTCCATTATGATACGTGTCTCGTCTACCTTGACGATATCATCGTTTTTGGACGAACGTTTGACGAGATGATTCAGCGTCTTGATGGGGTCTTCGAGAGGTTAAAACAGCATGGTCTTAAGCTCAAGCCATCCAAGTGCGTCATAGGGGCACGACAAGTCCTTTATCTAGGCCACGTAGTATCACAGAATGGGACTGGAACTGACCCACAGAAGATCCGTGCTGTGCGAGACTCCACCCGTTTCGCAGACCGAGGTTCGGAGCTTCCTGGGTCTCTGCAGCTACTATCGACATTTCATCCGGGACTTTGCAACCATTGCAGCGCCGCTGCATAAGTTAACTGAAAAGAAGACAGTCTTCATATGGGACAACACAGCGCAGCAAGCCTTCGACACCCTGAAAGACAAGCTGACAACCGCGCCTGTGCTTGCTATGCCAGACTTTAAGCTCCCTTTTATTTTGGACACGGACGCAAGTAACTATGGCATCGGGGCCGTATTGTCACAGGTGATAGATGGAGAAGAGAAGGTCGTGGCATACGCCAGTCGTGTGTTGTCGAAGGCCGAACGAGCCTACTGTGTGACGAAAAGAGAACTACTTGCTGTTGTGCATTTCGTCAAATGCTTTCGACACTACCTGTTTGGGCGGAAGTTCCTGCTTCGCACCGATCACGGCTCGCTGAGGTGACTCATGCGGTTCAAGGAACCGGGGGGACAGCTGGCCCGTTGGATTCAGGCCCTTGGCGTCTACGATTTCAACATCGAGCATCGTCCGGGTCGGAAACATGGTAACGCCGACGCACTGAGTCGTATCCCATGCAAACAGTGTGGTCGATCAAGCAGCGGTGACGTTCAGGCAGCCGCCCGTGTGATTGAGATGGTGTCGCCAACCGAAGGGTTCGGCCGGGCCCAGGCCGAAGATCCCGACCTACAACCTGTTCTCGATTGGGTGCGGCAAGGTAGCCGACCAAACCGGGAGGACGTCAGTCCGTACGGACTCGTCACGAAAAGCCTGTGGGGTGCCTTCGATATGTTGGAGATTTGCGATTCGCTGCTGGTTAGACGTTGGGTGGATGACCGTGGTAATGTCAAGCGACGACTGCTGGTTGTACCTCGTTCCTTGCGCCGTAAAGTGTTAAGAGAGTGCCACGACGTCCCACCGGTGGACATCTTGGAGTAAAGAAGACTTTAGCGAAGGTGAGGCAGGCCTATACCTGGCCTGGCCTGCAGACGGACATACGGCAATGGTGCCGAAGCTGCGATGTATGTAACAGAAGAAAGCAGGCTGGACGCAAAGCGCGAGGACCACACACTGGACAGATGACGGGTTGTCCGGGAGAGAGGATCGCAGTTGACATCCTTGGGCCAATGCCCGAGACGGGCAGTGGAAACCAGTATATTGCGGTCATCGGAGACTATTTTACTCGCTGGGTCGAAGGCGTTGCCATGCCCAATCAAGAAGCTCCTACTGTTGCACAGGCTGTGGTGGAGCACTATGTGACCAAGTTCGGTGTTCCGATGGCGATACATTCGGACCAAGGCCGCCAGTTTGAGAGCCGTGTCTTCAAAGGGATGTGCCGAATTTTGGGGATGAGGAAGACAAGGACGACGCCATACCACCCCCAATCAAATGGTATGATTGAGCGGTTCAACAGAACATTAGCCCAAATGCTACATGCCAGTGTTGACCGTCATCCAAGCGACTGGGACTTGCATATACCGCTTGTAGTGATGTCCTATCGTGCTACAGCCCATGAGACGACAGGATTTTCGCCGAATATGATGGTGTTCGGGAGAGAAGTCTCCCTGCCGTCTCACTTGGTACTGGGAGCGCCTCCACGTCAGCAAGTGGAACCTACGGAGTGGGTAGGAAAACTACGGGACGAGATGGACGAGATTCATCGTAACGCCCGAGAAGTGACTGGGAAGAGCCTGCGGCGCCAGAAGAGGGTATATGATAGCAAGGCCTTTCCGCAAAAGTATAAACCTGGAGATCAGG
>JAVTVY010000207.1:0-36728 GCA_036873755.1 Hanleya hanleyi
AAAACAATTTTGACAAGTAAAAAAAAATGATTTTGGAACACTGTTCACACACTAATTGGTCCTTTGTTCCGGAAATCCCCAAAAAACAACAAAGGAGTAACATAAAAGAAATAATCTCTTTGTCTACTGAGTATGTCTGTCACAAAACCAATCAGTAGAATTGTCATTTGGCTGAGCACAAGACAAATGTTTCCAAACAGTACACCTTTTCCTACCATCTTTCCCGTCACAACCTACCATGTCTTCAAAACAATCAGGCTTACCACACGAACAAAAACGACTAATAACTTTGTTCACTGACCTAATTCTAACTGTCTTTCCACTCTCGTTAATCCGTGGGAATGGTGACATTTTTCCATCTTCTAAACACTGAAGTAAATGTTTTCTTAGAGTATGTGGATTGAAAGTCAAAGTTGTCTTACCAAGGTAACCGTAAAAACAGAACTCAACTAAGTTAGCTATAGCAAACAATCCACAATCCGACCCATTGTCTTGTTGCTGAACACTTGGAATTGTAACCGTAATTTTTTCGTCACTCTTCCCATGAGCTGCAGAAAGTTGAATCTCAAGGGAAGTTGTCAATGGATTCCCTGATTTCAAACTGTCTAATAAATATACCTGATTGTCCTTATCTTTCAGACAGGCTACCCAATGATCCCTACCAGTGTGATGAATCTGACCAGCCGGCCCATCTACATAAGAGAACGGAGAACTATTAACCCATCGACCTTCATTCTTTTGAAACATCGGAGCCTTACCAGTTTCCTCTAAACCCTGAACAAACGGGAACTGCTTTTTCAAAAGTGACTGAACATCGGACATAATATCGGAACATAACCACTCATTGTTTTCAATGATTTCCTTATGTCTCACTTTCAAACCCCTAACACAAACCTGCTCGTCAACAAATTCCTCTTCCTCGTCTGAAATAATATTCACGTCAAAAACGTTTGCCTCAGAAGCTAAGCCATTAACATCTACACTAGAATCAACCATTACCTCTGAAACTATGTCCCTTTCAACTTTGACCTTTTTAGCCATACTGCCTATGTCTGCCGAAATAACTGAATCCGTAGCCGGAGTCACTTCCACCTCATAATCCTGGGGACGCGGTTGTTTCCGACCCGATTTCTTATCGACACGTTTCCTACTATTACGAGTAATTGCGGGCTGTGAGATGTCAAAAAGTCAGTAAGTGAACAAAACTCACAATGATAAAATTCATTTTAGTTCATATAAATTATAATAATTACTGAAAACAAAATATGTATATTCCTGGTCATTTTTCAGGCACATGCATCAAAATATACGTATTTAAAATTAATGATCAATTAAAAAATATATTTATACCGTAGAAAAATACTATTTCCATTCACATTACGTTATTATATGACAAACATTCAATTATTTGAAAAATAGGATATTTTTTGTGCAAACTATGCTTTTAAAATTTAATTCGACACTTATTACCTACCGACATAACCAACCTTCCAATAAACTTACCCGCGATCCTTATTCAGGATTTTCGGAATCTTCTGAAGTCCGTCTCCAAATCCGAGTTTTTAACTCGGTTCACTAATCCGTTTTACGGCAGATTCAGCTGAAAATGTTGTGATTTTCAATCGCTTTTTTTCAGCGAACCTTTTTACGGAAAACGGTAGAAGGTACATGCATAAAAAATTTCAGCGAAGTCGACACGATTTTTTCAGTTGATATCTATCTCAAAAATAAAAAAAATTATGTCATCAAACTATATATTTTTGAAAAGAGAATCTCTTCGGCTACTCCGGAAACTTTACATTGTCAGAATCGAAGAAGTATTAAGCGAGCTATCAACAAATAACCTACCGAGTTTCCGTTTTTTCAGTCGAATTCAAAAAATTTCAGTCGAATACGCCGTCCCACAATTAGTACCCATTGCAATAGCTATATGCTGTTGATATATTGCGTTGCCAAATTTCAAATAGACATTTTTAATGAGAAATTCAAGTAGCTCTGTAAACAAAGAAACATCCCATGTATGATATCCGATGTAGTAGGCTATAAAAGAATGCTTTATGGATTCTGACATTAACATATCGACGATCAGTTTTCTTGAACACAGATACTATTAATGAAATTAGTCTTAATGAGGGATTGTAGTATAGAGAGTCGAGAAATCCCATGTGGATAAATGTCTGCACGGTATGTGACGTTTAGCACCTTCCATAAGTTTTTCAATATCCACATACATTCAACGTCAGAGTTAGGTTTCCGCTGTTGAGAACACAAGCTAAAGTTGCTGAATCTAATGCTGATGCATATTGTTGTCAAGTTCGCGCTGATCATGATACGCGGCGTAAGGTTCAGCGATCTTCGATATACCGCCGATTTATCCTGATGCTCAGCTTGCGTCTCATGCACGTGACTCCGGAAAACAAACGTTAGTATTATATTATATTAATCTTGTGATCATTGTGAGCCTATTTACATTATCCTAGGATCATACATGGATCATATATGCACAATGGCGGCCATGAGGGGCTCGCGAATGTCTTCAGTGTTTCTCGTCAAATTTGTGTCATTTTGTCTTTCCCCAAACCTCGCGAAACTATTTTATTTATTTTTTTAAATTTTATTCTCTCTTCTTTAATTTAATATTTATTGAAAACCAAGGAGAAAATTCAGGCAAATCAACCTCAGAGTACGTTACGACAAGAGAACATCAACAAGCAGTCAATGAAATTCTGATATATAAATATGTAGTTTGAGAAGTGTCAACCTTCTAGCCTTTAGATTATGAAATTATATACTCTCCCCCCCCCTATATACGGAACACGATCCAGTTGAATTCGACCATCTGTATTATAACAATAACCGGCCTTACAAAGTATATGCTCAATTTGTATTACGATTTTTTTTTCAATACACAGGGAACCTACATCGGGGGAAGTATTGGGATGGCCCTGCCGCTGATCGTATTTGGAGGTGCATCAATCATAGCAGGACTAGCTTCCCTGGCTTTACCGGAAACGCGATTTCGGAAGCTACCAGAAACCATTGATGACGGGATAAACTTTTGTAAATTAAAGTAAGTTTAAAGGTGACGAAGTGTCGACTAGAAGTGTATTTCCATGCTGTACTAATTCATGTTTTTTGGGGATATGTTTGTTTATTGCTTGGCACACACACACTGTCATAATCTAGTGCGACTTGTTGCATACGGATTTTTAAAAAAAATACATATATGCTTTCATGCCTTGTCATATGTAGTCTAATGTAGTTCTCATTGCACACGCCGTTTACAGTTACGTTGTCGAGAGTGTGGCATGAAGAAGAAAACCCACCCACGATATATAAGATTACTTGGCCGATTCGGTTAACTTCACCAGGCCTGGAAAGGGAGGGGGCAGCCACCACCCCCGCCTCATTTGTTGAACTTTCTGTCTGTCGTATTTACAGGAGATAAATAAGTGATGATGTACTTTGAAGCTTATCATATTGGGTTCAGTTTGAGCCCATTTGTATAAACCTGGATGCAGAGAATCAGAGTAAATTCAAAATGTTGATCATGTGGGACCATCAGAAAGTCACAATTGTTTGATAAGCGTAATGCTTTTCCCTTTCTCCTGAAAGTGCGTAAAAGTGTGTGTCTGTAAAATGGTTACCTGTGACTGGACATAGATTACCATTCCTTCTATCATATTTATTACTTTCCAATAGAAAAATATTTATAAATAAATCGAAAATTGGTCAACGAATAGGCAAAAAAATGACGCCACTCCGTCCAGGCTTCGTCCAGGCTTGAGATATTTATAGATTGAGATGCGAGGATGAGATCTGGGAGCGTTCTATGAATTCACGGTTGTTATGACTAGTAGTACTGTTATCCTACCGGTTTATGTTACCAGCAAAGAGTGCAGTTTCATGGAGTTTGAATATGGTCATCCCTTGAAGATTTGGTATCCGAGAAACAAAGACAAAGTTTTATCTATCGCCCTTATCTTTTTTCTGTAGGGATGGGAATGTCAGAAAAAAGGAAGAAGTCGCAGCATCCTACAAGATGACAACCGTGTCCACTATATCCGGTCACGATAACATGGGTCACAAGTCTCTTTAGTGATAACCCAGAATCATGACTGCATTATCTGTGAAACTCTACAGTAATTGCACGCTATTGTTGACATATTGACGCTTAATCTAGATATGATTCAACACAAGGCTATTTTATGGATAACAACTTCTTTATTGCTCTGGAGCTGACTTTTCGTTGGAGATACTTCCAAGCTTTAAAAATGTTGGAAGTATCTACAATGAAACGTCAGCTCCAAAGCAATAAAGAAGGTGTTATCCATAACAGTGACTTGTGTTATATACGCCGACTTATATATGACGATGGAAGAAATGAGATATGATTCGCTGCTTTTAAACAAACCGATTAAGAAATGATTTCAATGGGATGGGTCAATGAGATCTTTATCAATCCAGATGACAGATATAAATTCCAGACGGCAATGCAAGGTCATGAAAATAAATCTTTGTATCCAAGAAACCTTCAATGATTTTATGGATGTTACTACGTCGCAAGTCACACTGTTGGCTGATTTGTACTGTGTTTACTTTGCTATGCCACCCCAGAAGAATTTATATAGAATAGAGTTTATTTCACGAATAGTACCATCAGGGAACCTTGGTAGGGCGAGGAAGAGATGTACAAGTTTTGACAGAGCGAGAAATTTCACCACCGTTATTTTTACAAGAATGGTCAAGTTTCTGAACTTCCATCTTTGGAGTTCCATTTTCCGGTCATTCATTCAACCTTGCAATATAATTAATTTTCCAAATATCATGGAAATTCAATCTGGATAATTGTATTCTCAATACGTGAAAAATCAGTTGCCCAGTTAAGCTTGACAACAGTTGTGTAGTTGATCCCGACAATAAGCCTGTTCATAGTGCTTTCGTTTTGTCCACACCAAGTTTTAGTCTTTAGTATCGATGAAAGGCTGCCAAAAACTGAACTCATTTTCATATAAATATATATATACTTTTACTCTATCTTGCATCACTCTGTGGAAGGCAACAGGTCGGTGCGCAACGTCAGTCTGAATACAATTTATATATCCGGATGACCAGTTTCCCTTTGTTCATATTATTATTGCATTATTCTAATGTTTTCTCCGATAGATCTGCTTGAGATGAACTGAGTTTAACTGATACATTTTAATTGTATTTGAGATACATGCAAATATTAATTTGTAGCTAAATTTTTAAATAATTATCTTGGCTTATCGGGTTCGGGCAGGCAAGTGACTGAACTGAAAAAATTAAGTTTACTTAAAACCTTTATTCGCGAAGCGTAAGAATTTTCTTCCAAATAATTCCAAAATACTACCGGGAACTTCTACCGGGAATCTATCTAATCGAGGGCATTTATCGTTTTTCATGTTTCTGAGTGATGTCATACGTGATGTGTCCTTCTAATTTATCGGATTCGGTTTGGGGTAAACTGAATGATACGTGATACTTGATATGGCTATTTATTTAAAATAATGAACAATCTCAGTACTTCGAAAAAGTTGGGGGGACAAAAAAGAAAGAAAAAAAGTGCCAAATATTGGAGGTATTACGGAACTTTAGAGCAACCTAGCTACGGCCGCTGTGTTGCGCTATTTAGGGGAGGATGCTCTATTTGTCGTCAGTGGGCAACAATAAAGAGTTGCAACTGCAAACATGCAGGTACCGCTATATCAAAATGTTTCGTGTCCCTGTGTATCCACCAACTCGCCCAAGCATAAAGAAATTTGATGCTAGATAGGGACCACAAAGCCTAATTTTTCAAGGTCTAGCTTACTTCTATACATCGTATAAATATCATGACAGGTAACCTTGATGGTATGCTATATTTGGGCATTAAAATACTCTTACGAAGGGACCAAAAGAAGAGAGCAGAGAAATATCAATTTCATGGCCGATCGACCAAAAGGTAATTCCCAGCGCACCTGAACAGTACCTGACTGGGATGATTACTCTAGCAAACGACTTGGAAATTCATTTGCATATAGAATTTTTCCTCTTGCAGGAAACCGACTTGTCCTTTTCAGTTTATAATTTATCCCTCTCAGGAATTGATGCGAATGGCGAGCAAAAAATAAAAGTAAAAAATGGCGACCAGGGAGGGTGACCTAATACCAACGGTTTTGACATTTCTTGGCTATTTTTTTTTACATTTTCGATTTTTAGGTGTACATTTTTTAACATCAAGCTCCAAAAACTTTCTTATTATTTCAGTCGAGTTTGTGCATATTTGAATCATTACGAAACTAAGGCTTGACGCGGAAATTTATTTATGGACAACGACTGAATATTGAATGACGCTTGCTATTAGGAAATAGGGAACATTCGAAACAGGAGTGATCCTCATTATTTCTGGTGTTTTCTTTTTCATTTGTAGTGCCTCCGACTACACGCACTTGACCAATTTCGCTAGAATATCTTATTATAAAACTTTTCCCCTGATACAGCTATATATTTTAATTAGAATAACTTAGTTTCATGCTTTTTAAGGCCAGAAACCTGGAAATATATAGACAAATATATAGATAGATATACAATACTTTACTTGCCTGAAAGTACTCTTAAGTGCTAAGCTATCACTTGGGAAATATTCCGATCTTTCCCGTCTGCTGAAGCGAGATGTACTACTGTGTTTCTCACAGAATAGTGCCGCCTAATTTTCACGAATGATATCAATTACTCCAGCAAATAGTCGATTTTGCTTCCAATTCTTGTTAAATGAGCTCCATCGGTGATCCAAAATAATGATTGTGGAATTTGAAAAACTTCATTCGAGTACAGATTTGATAGAATCAAATGCCTATACAACACGGGTAATTACAACGCATATAAGGATAGTGGGAAGAGGTGCCGACATACTGACAGAGTCACATGACTTCACAGTATAAGTCACAGTATAAGACATTTAACACAAAAGACTAGTCTGTAATGCTCGATGTCGACGCAGCATCAACTTCCCACAATGCCAGCATATATCAAAGACCAAAATGTTTGTACAGGGGGCGGGCCTCGGGGACGAAACGTCCACCAGCAGAATCTCGCCATATACAGGTAAAAGTTACAACGCATATAAAGGAAGTGGGAAGAGGTGCCGACATACTGACAGAGCCACATGACTTCACAGTACAGTCTTCTGGTTAATCTATTATAAAGCACATACCAAGAATCTAACGATTCGTGATATGTGTTGTATCTCAAGTACGCTTTTTGTACCTGTTCATGTGGCAACTTGGGTCATATGACCACACGACTCCTAGCACCGGCATAAGCGGTATTAGATACAAATCTAGAGAGCTATGATGGAAATGCTCTGACAACTCGTATATTGGTAATTGTTGAGCTGTGTCGCTAAGTTGGTGAACTTGATGCTAAAGGTCACATACCGTACAGACATGTATCCACATGGGATTTCTCGACTCTCTATACCACAATCCCTCATCAGGACCTCATAGACCGTCTAAGTTCATTAATAGTATCTGTGTTCAAGAAAACTGATCGTAGATATATTAATGTCGGAAGCCATAAAGCATTCTTTAGCTCTACTACATACAAGAGATATCATTCATGGGATGTTTCTTTTTTATAGAGTTGCTTGAATTTCTCATTAAAAATATCTATGTGAAATTTGGCAACACAATATATCAGCAGCATATAGGTATTCCAATGGGTACTAATTGTGCACCCCTGTTGGCTGACCTGTATCTGTTCTCTTATGAATATGACTATATACATTCAAAGCCCGTTCCTTCTCATTCACCAAACGCTATAAAGACGATCTTCTCGCTGTGGATAATCGCTATATAAATGACGCAGTGAAGGATATATATCCACCTTCACTGGATTTGAAGGAAACTACAGATAGCCCTACAGGCACATCATATTTAGATCTATATCTCCACAAAAATAAAGCGGGCCTTCTCTCTCGTCGACTTTATGACAAAGGAGATGATTACAATTTCGACATCGTAAACTATCCCTTTCTGGAAAGTAATATTCCAGTGGGACCTGCATATGGCGTATACATTTCTCGCCTAGTAGCATTTACTAGATCCTGTGTTAAATGTGACGATTTTAATCAACGTCACAAAACATTGTTGCACAAACTTATAAAACAGGGCTATTCCACCAAGCGCCTGCACTCAAAGTTTCTCAAATTTGGCGATACATATCGCATGCTGATTGTCTTTTTGAATTTGGTGCTAAAACTGTTATATGGATATGGAATAGGTCTTTGGATTATGGACGCGGATATTCTTTAATGGACGACGGCTGGATTATGAATCACGGGCTAGACGCTTGTATGTGTTGCCTCTCAGGTACGCTTTTATTGTACCTGTTCATGTGGCAACTTGGATGACATGACCACACGGCCCCTAGCACCGGCATAAGCGGTATTAGATACAAATCTAGAGAGCTATGCTGGAAATGCTCTGACAACTCGTATATTGGTAATTGGTGAGCTGTGTCGCTGTGACAACTCGTACACTGGGGATTGGTGAGCTGTTTCGTCGTCAGATGAAAATGACGCCATTTACACAAAAGACTAGTCTGTAAGGCCCGATGTCGACCCAGCACCAACTTCCCAAAATGCCAACATATATCAAAGACCAATAGGTCTGTACAGGGGGCGAGCCTCGGGGACGAAACGTCCACCAGCAGAATCTCGCCATATACTGGTAAAACTTACAACGCATATAAGGGAAGTGGGAAGAGGTGCCGACATACTGATATAGCCACATGCCTTCACAGTATAGTCTTCTGGTTAATCTATTCTAAAGCACATACCAAGAATCTAACGATTCGTGATATGTGTTGTATCTCAGGTACGCTTTTATTGTAGCTGTTCATGTGGCAACTTCAATGACATGACCACACGGCCCCTAGCATCGGCATAAGCGGTATTAGATACAAATCTAGAGAGCTATGATGGAAATGATCTGACAACTCGTATATTGGTAATTGGTAAGCTGTGTCGCTGTGACAACTCGTACACTGGGGAATGGTGAGCTGTATCGTCGCCAGATGAAAATGACGGCATTTAACACAAAGGACTAGTCTGTAAGGCCCGATGTTGACCCAGCATTAACTTCTCGCAATGCCAACATATATCAAAGACCAAAAGGTCTGTACAGTGGGCAGGCCTCGGGGACGAAACGTCCACTAGCAGAATCTCGCCATATACAGGTAAAAATTACAACCCATATAAGGGAAGTGGGAAGAGGTGCCGACATACTGACAGAGCCACATGACTTCACAGTATAGTCTTCTGGTTAATCTATTCTAAAGCACATACCAAGAATCTAACGATTCGTGGTATGTGTTGTATCTCAGGTGCGCTTTTATTGTACCTGTTCATGTGGCAACTTGGATGACATGACCACAGGGCCCCTAGCATCGGCATAAGCGGTATTAGATACAAATCTAGAGAGCTATGATGGAAATGCTCTGACAGCTCGTATGTTGGTAATTGGTGAGCTGTGTCGCTGTGACCACTCGTACAAAGAGGATTGGTGAGCTGTATCATCGTCAGATGAAAATGACGGCATTTAACACAAAAGACTAGTCTGTAAGGCGCGATGTCGACCCAGCATCAACTTCCCACAATGCCAACATATATAAAACAGAGCCTGCTCACCAACATGTTTACTAACTGTTAATTCCACGGAGGGGCGATGTTCGCATGTATTAACAGTCCGAGACAGTATCCTCTGGCGAGTAGTTTGGGGTCGGCGCCTTGTTCTCAAGTATAGAAAAAGGCCCCACCGGAGCTAATCCTGAGAGGGCAAATTACAATGGATCACGCTGAATTGCTGGCACAGTGGAGAGAAGACACTCCGTTATGAAAAATAAAGAGAGAAACACTGCATTTGCCCATATTTTGTGTAAGGATGTACTTCGGTTATCTCAACGTAACTTTGTTTAACCTACAGACTTCTCTCCCCTGTTTATCAGCATGAAAATCAGCAAAAATCTAGGAAAACAAGCCATTTTCAGTCTTCTACTCTTGAAAACTGGATATTCCCTGTGTGAAACATGAGATTTTTAATCAAGTAAATGTAAAAACTTGAGAACAGTTTCATAAGGCTCTATAGTCTATTTCTGAGAAAGGACAGAGTTCGCATCTATCACACAAAGCTAACAGCAACAACAACGACAACATCATCAACAACAACCACAACAACAATACTTGGCATGTCCATTGAGAGATATTTAAAAACGTGAAAAGAGACCATATTATATTGGATATCATGGGCACTCGTATACGGGCACTCAATTTTCCGATAAGAATGAGGCTTTGAAACTAAATTGGTTTTCTCGTTATTTCAAACCAGGCATGTCATAGGCGTCTGTACTTTTGAGGAATTTCGGAACTATTTGACACAGATATGCAATGGATGTCACGTATGAAACTGATATATGTTTTACCACCTGCTAGCTGAAGGTTTTTAATTGAAGTAAGAATACTTCCTGAATTTGACCCATTTTACGCTATTTTTTTCGGGTAGTGTAATATTTTATTATTGTAATGCGATATGCCATATAAAGTAATATCAGTTTGCACCAAATCGTATCATCCCAGAAACAAACGTACAGGACAGCTGGTTGCAAGTATTCGATAGACTGGATTAGGTTGAATTATTGACGAAATACCAAAACGCTTCACTATAGTAGAATAGTAAAATAACACTATTGTTTTCTATAAATCTTTTATTTTAATCATGCAATTTAAAAACGCGATACAGAATCACACCTCTCTCTAACTCACTCATACACACCCGTCTATACCTATAGGGGCTGAAGATGGAAAATTTGTCCATGGTTGTTATATGAAATAAATAAATAAATACAGGCAACGTCTGTACCGGTTTTGAAAAGAAGTGGCAAAATCGGCAGAGACGTCGATGCACGAAATATCAGAGAAAGTATAACGTTATTGGCAATATATGTATAGAATTCCTGAAATCTACCACACCCCATGTGGTTTACCAATAACATTATTACATATAAAGAAGGAAGCTCAGGTACTATTATTTTCAACAGACGGCACCTCATAACCTGTTCGGTGCATGCGGATTGTTTGACGTCATTATTTTCTTCGTATGCTCAGTTCCACTTGCCCAGAGGGGGGTATGCCAATTCGTATATAGCGATAAGGCCCTTATATGTAAAATACCACGACGACAATAATCTATTCAAAACGTCCAATGTCCACGACATTGTTAGAATAGTCATGAAATTTATTGGTAATTGTTAACAATGTTTTTTTCTTTATTTTGAACGTTAATAGCGTTTTAGCATGCATCGAGCTGCCGTGCTGTGAACTCGTTCCATGCGTGTCGATATCAGGCATGCGAATTGCGGGCTGCGATCAATTTATGGGCCATTGCATTTTTGCGAGGTATAGGGATGTTAACCTGTTATTACATAATAATATATTGCTTTTCACCAAAAACTTCCAGATTGTCCGTTTGCAGAAAACTAGAAGGGTAATAATTTCATGTTTACTGCGGTACCACAAGTAGGATAGATCGCGATGCAATAGGATTGGTCACTCAGGCCTACAGTCTTCGTGAATCAAACTTAGACTCATCCTATTGCATCGCGATCTATGATAGTTGGTTTACCGCAGTAAACAAGGAATTATATCTTAAGCAATATCGTAGCTGAATATGTTATTTTTCAACAAACCGATTAAGAAATGATTTCAATGGGATGGGTCAATGAGATCTTTATCAATCCAGATGACAGATATAAATTCTAGACGGCAATGCAAGGTCATGAAAATAAGTCTTTGTATCCAAGAAACCTTCAATGATTTTATGGATGTTACTACGTCGCAAGTCACACTGTTGGCTGATTTGTACTGTGTTTACTTTGCTATGCCACCCCAGAAGAATTTATATAGAATAGAGTTTATTTCACGAATAGTACCATCAGGGAAGCTTGGTAGGGCGAGGAAGAGATGTACAAGTTTTGACAGAGCGAGAAATTTCACCACCGTTATTTTTACAAGAATGGTCAAGTTTCTGAACTTCCATCGTTGGAGTTCCATTTTCCGGTCATTCATTCAACCTTGCAATATAATTAATTTTCCAAATATCATGGAAATTCAATCAGGATAATTGTATTCTCAATACGTGAAAAATCAGTTGCCCAGTTAAGCTTGACAACAGTTGTGTAGTTGATCCCGACAATAAGCCTGTTCATAGTGCTTTCGTTTTGTCCACACCAAGTTTTAGTCTTTAGTATCGATGAAAGGCTGCCAAAAACTGAACTCATTTTCATATAAATATATATATACTTTTACTCTATCTTGCATCACTCTGTGGAAGGCAACAGGTCGGTGCGCAACGTCAGTCTGAATACAATTTATATATCCGGATGACCAGTTTCCCTTTGTTCATATTATTATTGCATTATTCTAATGTTTTCTCCGATAGATCTGCTTGAGATGAACTGAGTTTAACTGATACATTTTAATTGTATTTGAGATACATGCAAATATTAATTTGTAGCTAAATTTTTAAGTAATTATCTTGGCTTATCGGGTTCGGGCAGGCAAGTGACTGAACTGAAAAAATTAAGTTTACTTAAAACCTTTATTCGCGAAGCGTAAGAATTTTCTTCCAAATAATTCCAAAATACTACCGGGAACTTCTACCGGGAATCTATCTAATCGAGGGCATTTATCGTTTTTCATGTTTCTGAGTGATGTCATACGTGATGTGTCCTTCTAATTTATCGGATTCGATTTGGGGTAAACTGAATGATACGTGATACTTGATATGGCTATTTATTTAAAATAATGAACAATCTCAGTACTTCGAAAAAGTTGGGGGGACAAAAAAGAAAGAAAAAAAGTGCCAAATATTGGAGGTATTACGGAACTTTAGAGCAACCTAGCTACGGCCGCTCTGTTGCGCTATTTAGGGGTGGATGCTCTATTTGTCGTCAGTGGGCAACAATAAAGAGTTGCAACTGCAAACATGCAGGTACCGCTATATCAAAATGTTTCGTGTCCCTGTGTATCCACCAACTCGCCCAAGCATAAAGAAATTTGATGCTAGATAGGGACCACAAAGCCTAATTTTTCAAGGTCTAGCTTACTTCTATACATCGTATAAATATCATGACAGGTAACCTTGATGGTATGCTATATTTGGGCATTAAAATACTCTTACGAAGGGACCAAAAGAAGAGAGCAGAGAAATATCAATTTCATGGCCGATCGACCAAAAGGTAATTCCCAGCGCACCTGAACAGTACCTGACTGGGATGATTACTCTAGCAAACGACTTGGAAATTCATTTGCATATAGAATTTTTCCTCTTGCAGGAAACCGACTTGTCCTTTTCAGTTTATAATTTATCCCTCTCAGGAATTGATGCGAATGGCGAGCAAAAAATAAAAGTAAAAAATGGCGACCAGGGAGGGTGACCTAATACCAACGGTTTTGACATTTCTTGGCTATTTTTTTTTACATTTTCGATTTTTAGGTGTACATTTTTTAACATCAAGCTCCAAAAACTTTCTTATTATTTCAGTCGAGTTTGTGCATATTTGAATCATTACGAAACTAAGGCTTGACGCGGAAATTTATTCATGGACAACGACTGAATATTGAATGACGCTTGCTATTAGGAAATAGGGAACATTCGAAACAGGAGTGATCCTCATTATTTCTGGTGTTTTCTTTTTCATTTGTAGTGCCTCCGACTACACGCACTAGACCAATTTTGCTAGAATATCTTATTATAAAACTTTTCCCCTGATACAGCTATATATTTTAATTAGAATAACTTAGTTTCATGCTTTTTAAGGCCAGAAACCTGGAAATATATAGACAAATATATAGATAGATATACAATACTTTACTTGCCTGAAAGTACTCTTAAGTGCTAAGCTATCACTTGGGAAATATTCCGATCTTTCCCGTCTGCTGAAGCGAGATGTACTACTGTGTTTCTCACAGAATAGTGCCGCCTAATTTTCACGAATGATATCAATTACTCCAGCAAATAGTCGATTTTGCTTCCAATTCTCGTTAAATGAGCTCCATCGGTGATCCAAAATAATGATTGTGGAATTTGAAAAACTTCATTCGAGTACAGATTTGATAGAATCAAATGCCTATATAACACGGGTAATTACAACGCATATAAGGATAGTGGGAAGAGGTGCCGACATACTGACAGAGTCACATGACTTCACAGTATAAATCACAGTATAAGACATTTAACACAAAAGACTAGTCTGTAATGCTCGATGTCGACGCAGCATCAACTTCCCACAATGCCAGCATATATCAAAGACCAAAATGTTTGTACAGGGGGCGGGCCTCGGGGACGAAACGTCCACCAGCAGAATCTCGCCATATACAGGTAAAAGTTACAACGCATATAAAGGAAGTGGGAAGAGGTGCCGACATACTGACAGAGCCACATGACTTCACAGTACAGTCTTCTGGTTAATCTATTATAAAGCACATACCAAGAATCTAACGATTCGTGATATGTGTTGTATCTCAAGTACGCTTTTTGTACCTGTTCATGTGGCAACTTGGGTCATATGACCACACGACTCCTAGCACCGGCATAAGCGGTATTAGATACAAATCTAGAGAGCTATGATGGAAATGCTCTGACAACTCGTATATTGGTAATTGTTGAGCTGTGTCGCTAAGTTGGTGAACTTGATGCTAAAGGTCACATACCGTACAGACATGTATCCACATGGGATTTCTCGACTCTCTATACCACAATCCCTCATCAGGACCTCATAGACCGTCTAAGTTCATTAATAGTATCTGTGTTCAAGAAAACTGATCGTAGATATATTAATGTCGGAAGCCATAAAACATTCTTTAGCTCGACTACATACAAGAGATATCATTCATGGGATGTTTCTTTGTTTATAGAGTTGCTTGAATTTCTCATTAAAAATATCTATGTGAAATTTGGCAACACAATATATCAGCAGCATATAGGTATTCCAATGGGTACTAATTGTGCACCCCTGTTGGCTGACCTGTATCTGTTCTCTTATGAATATGACTATATGCAGGCGCTTTCAAAAACCGATCCATTCAAAGCCCGTTCCTTCTCATTCACCAAACGCTATAAAGACGATCTTCTCGCTGTGGATAATCGCTATATAAATGACGCAGTGAAGAATATATATCCACCTTCACTGGATTTGAAGGAAACTACAGATAGCCCTACAGGCACATCATATTTAGATCTATATCTCCACGAAAATAAAGCGGGCCTTCTCTCTCGTCGACTTTATGACAAAGGAGATGATTACAATTTCGACATTGTAAACTATCCCTTTCTGGAAAGTAATATTCCAGTGGGACCTGCATATGGCGTATACATTTCTCGCCTAGTAGCATTTACTAGATCCTGTGTTAAATGTGACGATTTTAATCAACGTCACAAAAGGTCTGTACAGGGGGCGAGCCTCGGGGACGAAACGTCCACCAGCAGAATCTCGCCATATACTGATAAAACTTACAACGCATATAAGGGAAGTGGGAAGAGGTGCCGACATACTGATATAGCCACATGACTTCACAGTATAGTCTTCTGGTTAATCTATTCTAAAGCACACACCAAGAATCTAACGATTCGTGATACGTGTTGTATCTCAGGTACGCTTTTATTGTATCAGTTCATGTGGCAACTTGAATGACATGATCACACGGCCCCTAGCGTCGGCATAAGCGGTATTAGATACAAATCTAGAGAGCTATGATGAAATGCTCTGACAACTTGTATATTGGTAATTGGTGAGCTGTGTCGCTGTGACAACTCGTACACTGGGGATTGGTGAGCCGTATCGTCGTCAGATGAAAATGACGGCATTTACACAAAAGACTAGTCTGTAAGGCCCGATGTCGACCCAGCACCAACTTCCCAAAATGCCAACATATATCAAAGACCAATAGGTCTGTACAGGGGGCGGGCCTCGGGGACAAAACGTCCACCAGCAGAATCTCGCCATATACAGGTAAAAATTACAACGCATATACGGGAAGTGGGAAGAGGTGCCGACATACTGACAGAGCCACATGATTTCACAGTATAGTCTTCTGGTTAATCTATTCTAAAGCACATACCAAGAATCTAACGATTCGTGATATGTGTTGTATCTCAGGTGCGCTTTTATTGTACCTGTTCATGTGGCCATGACCAAAGGGCCCCTAGTAGCATCAGCATAAGCGGTATTAGATACAAATCTAGAGAGCTATGATGGAAATGCTCTGACAACTCGTATGTTGGTAATTGGTGAGCTGTGTCGCTGTGACAACTCGTACAAAGAGGATTGGTGAGCTGTATCATCGTCAGATGAAAATGACGGCATTTAACACAAAAGACTAGTCTGTAAGGCCCGATGTCGACCCAGCATCAACTTCCCACAATGCCAACATATATAAAACAGAGCCTGCTCACCAATATGTTTACTAACTGTTAATTCCACGGAGGGGCGATGTTCGCATGTATTAACAGTCCGAGACAGTATCCTCTGGCGAGTAGTTTGGGGTCGGCGCCTTGTTCCCAAGTATAGAAAAAGTCCCCACCGGAGCTAATCCTGAGAGGGCAAATTACAATGGATCACGCTGAATTGCTGGCACAGCGGAGAGAATACACTCCGTTATGAAAAATAAAGAGAGAAACACTACATTTGCCCATATTTTGTGTAAGGATGTACTTCGGTTGTCTCAAAGTAACTTTGTTTAACTACAGACTTCTCTCCCGTGTTTATCAGCATGAAAATCAGCAAAAATCTAGGAAAACAAGCCATTTTCATTCTTCTACTCTTGAAAACTGGATATTCCCTGTGTGAAACATGAGATTTTTAATCAAGTAAATGTAAAAACTTGAGAACAGTTTCATAAGGCTCTATGGTCTATTTCTGAGAAAGGACAGAGTTCACAACTATCACACAAAGCTAACAGCAACAACAACGACAACATCAACAACAACAACGACAACAAAAATACTTGGCATGTCCATTGAGAGATATTTAAAAACGTGAAAAGAGACCATATTTATATTGGATATCATGGGCACTCGTATACGGGCACTCAATTTTCCGATAAGAATGAGGCTTTGAAACTAAATTGGTTTTCTCGTTATTTCAAACCAGGCATGTCACACAGGAAGATAACTGCTGATCAAAGTTTTGCTAGGTTTAGTGGGTTAACTTGGCACTGCAATCTAATTACGACGTTGGCCCCGTTTACAAGTATTCGGAAAACTTGGCGTTTATTTATATAGTAACCATGTTGTATTTTAGTTTTTGCGGATGTTACTGTTGGTTTTATTTTCGCAACCTGAATTTTACAGACGACTCGTCGGCGGGATCTGTTAAACGGATATTTGCGACAGTAAAACCAGCATTAACGTTCGCAAATACTAAAATACAACATGGTTATTCCCATTCTAATTTCACTTCTTCCTTTCCAAAGTAATTTAGTAACATCACTGTAGAAATATGTGCATATTTAACCAAGGCATCCTACAGTATTACAACTGCATGAGGGAGCAGTTTTAAGCCTTGGTGCTCAGGTGTTCGCCAGGTGTTCATGAAACAGACGATCAAGATCGATTGCGCAGTACGTTGAAACAATTTGGGGTCGCAAATATTTTTAGCTGACCAACCGGGTACACAGATTAAATCTGATGGTATTAGAATCTCCTTTTCAACATGACAATAATGAAATCTTACAAATAATTGAATAATCTTCCAGATGTAGACATTGTTAATGAAATAATGGAATAACATACAGTTGACAAATCACAGGAAAAGTATGTTTAATGGTGACTGGTTTAATGCTGAGATTACATGTGTTCATAATCTGTATGAATATGGTAGTATATAATCATACGAGGACCTAAGTTCGAAGTTCGCTTTTCAAACAGAGAGACCACTGTATCGGTTGTGAAAAGGGTAGTAGATATAGGAAGCAACTTGTTTTATATGGTTTTCTTCGAGAAGGAAGAGGGAAAGATCGAAATTAGAAAATGATTTGAACACAGATATAGAATCCTTAGAAAACAGATTACATGCTACGGCAGATGGAAATATATTGAAAGAAATAGATAATCTTAAGCAGGAACTAGAAAACATTAGGAGGGAGAGAATGGAAGGGGTAATGGTTAGATCACGTGCTAGATGGCTTCTAGATGGGGAAAACCCAACTAAATATTTTTGTGCGCTGGAAAAACGAAATTTTACTAACAAGGCTATCCCTAGAATCGAGACTGACGGTCGTATCATTACGGACCAAAGGGAAATTTTAGAAGAGGTGAAAACGTTCTATAACAAACTCTACCAGGCACAACTGACAGAAGATTGTGATTTCGAGAATCTGGATTTGAAAACAATAAAAGTACTGTCTGATTTAGAAGCGAAATCTATAGAAGGTCTAATTACGCCCAATGAAATCCTTTCGGCCTTAAAAAGAACTAAAAATAACAAAAGTCCTGGTGCCGATGGTTTCACTTCTGAATTCTTTAAGTTTTTCTGGAGGGACATTGGATTCTTTCTTGTAGCCAGTATAAACTATGGATTTGAGAAACAAGAACTGTCTAATACTCAACGACAGGGGTTGATATCCTGCCTTCCAAAGGGAGACAAACCCAGACAATTTTTGAAGAATTGGAGGCCGATTACCCTTCTTAACGTACAATATAAGCTTGCTTCAGCCTGCATAGCGGAAAGAATAAAAAAGTATTTAAATAAAATTGTACATGAAGACCAAAGTGGGTTCATAAAAGGCCGGTTTATCGGTGACAATATACGGTTAACGTTCGATATTATAAATTTTATGAATACCACCCAAATTCCGGGCTGTTTACTATTAATCGACTTTGAAAAGGCGTTTGATACCATATCTTGGAAGTTTCTGAAACAAACACTAAAGCTTTTTAAATTTGGGCCTTCCATCTATCGGTGGGTAGATACCTTTTACAACAATATATTTTCTTCTGTGCAGCAATCCGGATTCCTTTCAGACACATTTCACATAGGACGTGGATGCAGGCAGGGAGACCCCCTCTCACCTTATTTGTTCATTCTATGCGCCGAAATACTGGCTCTGCTTGTCCGCGAGAACGAAAATATCAAAGGAATACAAATTGGAAATGTAGAGTACAAAATTTCTCAATTTGCCGATGATACAACTCTTTTGTTAGATGGTTCCGATGCCTCTCTCAGATCGTGTTTGGAAACACTTGAATGGTACGGTAGAATGTCGGGTCTAAAGGTTAATAGGGATAAAACGAAAATTTTCTGTCTAGGACGTAAAAAAAATCACCTGATAAATCTTCTCTAGCCTACAATTTAGACTGGTCACAGGACAACTTCAAATTGCTGGGGGTCACATTCACTTTGGGGATGAGAGATATGGTGGAGATTAATTATACTGAAAAAATTAAAGAAATTCAAAATTTATTAGGAAACTGGTCAAAAAGATCATTAACAACTTTAGGTAAAGTAACTATAGTGAAAACATTAGCGATTCCAAAACTGAATCATTTGCTTTTTACTCTACCAGATCCACCCCAGAAAACTCTTAAAACCATTAAAAATATATTATACAAATTCATCTGGGGTGGAAATGATAGAGTGAAAAGAATACAACTTTCACAAGGATATAACAAGGGGGGAGTGAAAATGGTTGATTTGGATGAATTTGTAAAATCCGTTAAAATCTCCTGTTTTCGTAGAATGGTTCAACACCCGTCTCCCAGTAAACACATTCTGTATTATAATCTAAATGTTCCATACTGCTTGAAAGATTGTGGCCCCCAGCAAATAGCAACGTTAGGTAAATCAATTGGTAATGATTTTTGGAAAGATGTCTTGATGGCTTGGTGTGAGTTTATGAAGAAACTTAAAATAACAAGCATTGATAGCAATGTCGCAGTCGATATGGTTTAATGATGACATAAAGGTTGGTTATAAACCAGTTTTCTATAAAAAGTGGTATCAAAGGGGTATACCTTTCGTAAATGATCTTTTCGATCAAAATGGTATATTCTATACACTGGAAGAGTTAGAACAAATATATGAAATAAAAATAAATTTCGTGCAGTATTCTGGAATAAAGAATGCGGTAAAATTGTTCTTAGAATGTTTTGGGCCCGTATACACGAAACTGCCCTACCCTATAAGACCTTTCTTTATTGAAGTTTTAACGAAATATGATAAAGGGACGAAACCTTTCTATGGAATACTGGTTACATCGAAATATAGAAAACCAACCAGCGAAAAGAAATGGGAGTCTGTTTTAAGTATCGACGACCAAGAATGGAATAAAATACACACCTTGCCATTCAAATGTACAAAGGATGTAAGTCTGAGATGGTTTCAATATCGTCTAACCAACAGAATTTTAGCTACCAATTCCTTTCTGCATAAAGTACAGATAAAAGATTCTGATCTGTGTGATTTCTGCGGAAAGGAAAGGGAAACACTTAGTCATCTATTTTTTGCTTGTCCTGTGGTGAAAGATTTTTGGCATAATTTTTTCCTTTGGATCTCTGAATACGTAGAAAGTATTAGAATTGTGAAAGTAACCTGCAAACTGATTATATTCGGAGGTTTGTATAACGACAATGTATTTAACACAATTTTGCTGTTAGCAAAACGATATGTATATCAGAGTAAACTTAAAAAAGTGATGCCAAATATAAATACCATGAAGAAACTTTTATCAAAATATTACGAAACTGAAAAAGTTAGCTACTTTATTGAGTGTAAATATGATGCCTTCCGTGACAGGTGGTCTAGATGGGTATTACTGCTACGATGAATGTTTATCTTTTTCTATATTATCTAGTTTGTTGTGTACTCACAAATATTCAAAATTATACCTGCTCCTCTTTGTTTGTCTATAAAAAGAAAACAGGTGTGGAAACTCTATCCATCAAAATACACCTTCCGTTATTGAGAATCTTTAAAAAAAAAATCAACAAAATTTATGAGGAATTTTGAATTTCAAAGAGTTGTAAATGATTTGCATGTTTCCTATAAATTATGTAAAATGGTGTACATATAATACGATATTGTCATACCTGAATAAAAAATATATTTAAAAAAAAACAAAAAAAACAAAAAAAACAACTTGTTTTATATGGAAAGTCGGATTGTTTTGGAGATGCCAATGATAGAAGGTTTATCTCTAAATGGGTGTTCGGTCAAATCCAAATATTTGTTATGATCTTCTCGTTGACAGAAAATTGGTAAAAGTAGAGTTAACTTCAGCTTCTTGTAGTTTTAATTGTGTGAGTGTGTAAATTAACTTTGGATAATAAGTTGAAGCACTTGGAGCTTAAAATTGTCCATGATGTTTACCCATGTAAAAAATATCTCGCTAAGGTGAAAGTGAAAACTGATGAAAAATGTGAGTTTTGTGATAAAAGGTATACCATTGCACACTCCCTCCTTTTCTGTCCAACAGTGCAGACATTTAACATTGATTTGTGTTTGTGGCTTTTGTCCAAAATTAATATAGCCGTCTTGTATCAGGTCAGATACGTATATAGATTGCCAGACGGGTCTGTTCTTGTCAGGTGTAGAAATACTATTATATTTTGATGCATGCCCGTTACTATATCCAAGTATACAACTCTCAGTGTTTTTATGTGTTATTTGAAAGGTAGCTTTAATATTTTGTGAAATAAGCAGAAAGTTAATCTTTGTACAACTTCTCGAACGAGATTTTGCCGACTCAATGTAAAATGAAGTGAGCATGAGGCGATGAGGGTTGAAATCCTTGCTTTGTTGAGTGTTAACAGTTTGTGTTGGAGACAGCGAAAACCACAGAAAGCCCTCGCCATGTGGGTAATTATAACGGTAATTTATGTAAATCATGGCACATCATGTAATAAATGCCCACTGGTCTGTCCAGGGGGAAAAATACTTCGAATTTTCCAATGCCTCCAACCTGTGTTGATAAGTAGGTCAGTTTGGAAAATTGATTAATGTGAGCTGTACGCAAGAAATACTGACATTTACTGGATTATTCAACCCTACATGGCCTGGGCGATTTCGGGTTTACCACATTACGGAGAGAGACCATTTCGACCCCCCTGAATTGTTTTCTTCCCATGAGTCTCGAAACTTTCACACAATATTTTGGGGGGTCAAGCTCTACCAAAAAACTCAAAGATGACGTCACAGTGACGTCATATTCTGAAAATAGGCTACATTTTTGGTCAATTTCTATCAAATCTTTCGAAGTTTTATTTATGCTATGTAGTCCAAAAAAAAAATAACAATAATAAGAAATTGGAAAATGATTATCTGATGAAAAAAGGGTACACTTATAGGAAAAAGAAAAACGACGAAAACGCCACTTTCGAATCACACCCTCATGAATGCCATTTTGAATTTACCCATGATTCCATGCTCGGAGAGGTATGTAAATATGCTCACAATGACCCTAATATGATATCGGAGTGCGGGCTCTTAAGTTATTGTCTTTTCGGAGATAGTGTAAAAAGTATGGTAGTGAGACCCCCTCTTCCCCACCCAGGCCTGTTTGGTTAATTCCATATGAGACCCCCTCCCGCCCACCCAGGCCTGTTTGGTTAATTCCATATGAGACCCCCTCCCGCCCACCCAGACCTGTTTGGTTAATTCCATATGAGACCCCCTCCCGCCCATGCACCCAGGCCTGTTTGGTTAATTTCATATGAGACCCCCTCCCGCCCACCCAGGCCTGTTTGGTTAATTCCATATGAGACCCCCTCTCCCCCACCCAGGCCTGTTTGGTTAATTCCATATGAGACCTCCTCCCGCCCACCCAGGCCTGTTTGGTTAATTCCATAATGATATTATTCCAGGCCTCCAATTCCATAACTTTGTAGTCTATGGAACAAACATGCCGAATTCCGAGCGAAAAAAAAAATGTCTAAAAATAAAACGGCAGTCTGAGATCTTCACTAAACTATTGTATATTTGTGCGAAGCTTTTATGGTCGAATGCATACTTCTTTCATAGAGATAATAGCGGACGTTTATCAAAACGACCGTCATTATGTTTAATGCATGAAAACAACCAAATCTGCCTGAGAGAAAAAATATATATATATATCAGTAAAAGATTGTGGTACAAGGCTTTGAACCATATCAAGCCTGGGGTGCTTACCTCCCACCCCCTCCCCCTGCCAACTTTTCTACACTATCTCCAAAACGACCAAAAATACCCTCTTAGAAATGAATGGGTTAAAACGGACTGGCGGCCATAAAATTTATTTTGCCAAAACTAATTATTCTCTACCATAATGATTAGTTTTTGAGAGAAAATATCGACGAATAAAAAAATCGGACAATCGGTCAAAAAAAGCTTTTATTGTACCTGTTCATGTGGTAACTTGGATGACATGACCACACGGCCCCTAGCACCGGCATAAGTGTTATTAGATACAAATCTAGAGAGCTATGATGGGAATGCTCTGACAACTCGTATATTGGTAATTGGTGAGCTGTGTCGCTGTGACAACTCGTACACTGGGGATTGGTGAGCTGTATCGTCGTCAGATGAAAATGACGGCATTTAACACAAAAGACTAGCCTGTAAGGCCCGATGTCGACCCAACATCAACTTCCCACAATGCCAACATATATCAAAGACCAAAAGATCTGTACAGGGGGAGGGCCTCGGGGATGAAACGTCCACTGGCAGAATCTCGCCATCTACAGGTAAAAATTACAACGCATATAAGGGAAGTGGGAAAAGGTACCGACATACTGACAGAGCCACATGACTTCACAGTATAGTGTTCTGGTTAATCTATTCTAAAGTACATACCAAGAATCTAACGATTCGTGATATGTGTTGTATCTCAGGTACGCTTTCATTGTACATGTTCATGTGGCAACTTCAATGACATGACCACACGGCTCCTAGCATCGGCATAAGCGGTATTAGATACAAATCTAGAGAGCTATGATGGAAATACTCTGACAACTCGTATATTGGTAATTGGTAAGCTGTGTCGCTGTGACAACACGTACACTGGGGGTTGGTGAGCTGTATCGTCGTCAGATGAAAATGACGACATTTAACACAAAAGACTAGTCTGTAAGGCCCGATCTCGACCCAGCATCAACTTCTCACAATGCCAACATACATCAAAGACCAAAAGATCTGTACAGGGGGCAGGCATCGGGGACGAAACGTCCACCAGCAGAATCTCGCCATATACAGGTAAAAATTACAACCCATAAAAGGGAAGTGGGAAGAGATGCCGACATACTGACAGAGCCACATGACTTCACAGTATAGTCTTCTGGTTAATCTATTCTAAAGCACATACCAAGAATCTAACGATTCGTGATATGTGTTGTATCTCAGGTGCGCTTTTATTGTACCTGTTCATGTGGCCATGACCAAAGGGCCCCTAGTAGCATCAGCATAAGCGGTATTAGATACAAATCTAGAGAGCTATGATGGAAATGCTCTGACAACTCGTATGTTGGTGATTGGTGAGCTGTGTCGCTGTGACAACTCGTACAAAGAGGATTGGTGAGCTGTATCATCGTCAGATGAAAATGACGGCATTTAACACAAAAGACTAGTCTGTAAGGCCCGATGTCGACCCAGCATCAACTTCCCACAATGCCAACATATATAAAACAGAGCCTGCTCACCAATATGTTTACTAACTGTTAATTCCACGGAGGGGCGATGTTCGCATGTATTAACAGTCCGAGACAGTATTATAGTTTGGGGTCGGCGCCTTGTTCCCAAGTATAGAAAAAGTCCCCACCGGAGCTAATCCTGAGAGGGCAAATTACAATGGATCACGCTGAATTGCTGGCACAGCGGAGAGAATACACTCCGTTATGAAAAATAAAGAGAGAAACACTACATTTGCCCATATTTTGTGTAAGGATGTACTTCGGTTATCTCAAAGTAACTTTGTTTAACTACAGACTTCTCTCCCGTGTTTATCAGCATGAAAATCAGCAAAAATCTAGGAAAACAAGCCATTTTCATTCTTCTACTCTTGAAAACTGGATATTCCCTGTGTGAAACATGAGATTTTTAATCAAGTAAATGTAAAAACTTGAGAACAGTTTCATATGGCTCTATAGTCTATTTCTGAGAAAGGACAGAGTTCGCAACTATCACACAAAGCTAACAGCAACAACAATGACAACATCAACAACAACAACCACAACAAAAATACACTCAATTTTCCGATAAAAATGAGGCTTTGAAACTAAATTGGTTTTCTCGTTATTTCAAACCAGGCATGTCACACAGGAAGATAACTGCTGATCAAAGTTTTGCTAGGTTTAGTGGGTTAACTTTGCACTGCAATGTAATTACGACGTTGGCCCCGTTTACAAGTATTCGGAAAACTTGGCGTTTATTTGTATAGTAACCATGTTGTATTTTAGTTTTTGCGGATGTTAATGTTGGTTTTATTTTCGCAACCTGAATTTTACAGACGACTCGTGAGCGGGATCTGTTAAACGGATATTTGCGACAGTAAAACCAGCATTAACGTTCGCAAATACTAAAATACAACATGGTTATTCCCATTCTAATTTCACTTCTTCCTTTCCAAAGTAATTTAGTAACATCACTGTAGAAATATGTGCATATTTAACCAAGGCATCCTACAGTATTACAACTGCATGGGGGAGCAGTTTTAAGCCTTGGTGCTCAGGTGTTCGCCAGGTGTTCATGAAACAGACGATCAAGATCGATTGCGCAGTACGTTGAAACAATTTGGGGTCGCAAATATTTTTAGCTGACCAACCGGGTACACGGATTAAATCTGATGGTATTAGAATCTCCTTTTCAACATGACAATAGTGAAATCTTACAAATAATTGAATAATCTTCCAGATGTAGACATTGTTAATGAAATAATGGAATAACATACAGTTGACAAATCACAGGAAAAGTATGTTTAATGGTGACTGGT
Source organism: Hanleya hanleyi (assembly GCA_036873755.1). Classification (NCBI taxonomy): domain Eukaryota; kingdom Metazoa; phylum Mollusca; class Polyplacophora; order Lepidopleurida; family Hanleyidae; genus Hanleya; species Hanleya hanleyi. The sequence goes on from JAVTVY010000207.1 coordinate 26,015, forward strand.
TTAATGCTGAGATTACATGTGTTCATAATCTGTATGAATATGGTAGTATATAATCATACGAGGACCAAAGTTCGAGGTTCGCTTTTCAAACAGAGAGACCACTATATCTGTTGTGAAAAGGGTAGTATATATAGGAAGCAACTTGTTTTATATGGTTTTCTTCGAGAAGGAAGAGGGAAAGATCGAAATTAGAAAATGATTTGAACACAGATATAGAATCCTTAGAAAACAGATTACATGCTACGGCAGATGGAAATATATTGAAAGAAATAGATAATCTTAAAGTGATAGTAAACCCTCCGATGAACTGAAGATCAAATGAAAGACAAATTTCAACTGCATCCGAATATATTTTTACTTCATTTATGCGATTTTTTCTAACCGGGTAAAAAGTACTTAACTTTTTGTATGGTAACTCATAAGTACCAAGACAATTTGAATCAGGCATTTAATTTTCCTCGATTTTGGTGAAACATGCACATTGGAAGAGTGAGTCTGTGTTGAAACTCAAAGTATACACACCTTAAGCTTGAGTCAAGCATTGGAAAGTGCATACAAAATAAAAATATATGTATTAAAGCAGTGTGACATCATATGATCGCAACAGACCACCATAGAATCCCATGATTTATTTGCGGTTTACTCTGTGTAATAAAATAGTAAAAAATGACAAAAAATATTTTCCGACACTGTTTCCAATGGTCTTTCATTTGATGGAAACTTTACTTGAGGGTTTTCGATCACTTTAAGCAGGAACTAGAAAACATTAGAAGGGAGAGAATGGAAGGGGTAATGGTTAGATCACGTGCTAGATGGCTTCTAGATGGGGAAAAACCAACTAAATATTTTTGTGCGCTGGAAAAACGAAATTTTACTAACAAGGCTATCCCTAGAATCGAGACTGACGGTCGTATCATTACGGACCAAAGGGAAATTTTAGAAGAGGTGAAAACGTTCTATAACAAACTCTACCAGGCACAACTGACAGAAGATTGTGATTTCGAGAATCTGGATTTGAAAACAATAAAAGTACTGTCTGATTTAGAAGCGAAATCTATAGAAGGTCTAATTACGCCCAATGAAATCCTTTCGGCCTTAAAAAGAACTAAAAATAACAAAAGTCCTGGTGCCGATGGTTTCACTTCTGAATTCTTTAAGTTTTTCTGGAGGGACATTGGATTCTTTCTTGTAGCCAGTATAAACTATGGATTTGAGAAACAAGAACTGTCTAATACTCAACGACAGGGGTTGATATCCTGCCTTCCAAAGGGAGACAAACCCAGACAATTTTTGAAGAATTGGAGGCCGATTACCCTTCTTAACGTACAATATAAGCTTGCTTCAGCCTGCATAGCGGAAAGAATAAAAAAGTATTTAAATAAAATTGTACATGAAGACCAAAGTGGGTTCATAAAAGGCCGGTTTATCGGTGACAATATACGGTTAACGTTCGATATTATAAATTTTATGAATACCACCCAAATTCCGGGCTGTTTACTATTAATCGACTTTGAAAAGGCGTTTGATACCATATCTTGAAAGTTTCTGAAACAAACACTAAAGCTTTTTAAATTTGGGCCTTCCATCTATCGGTGGGTAGATACCTTTTACAACAATATATTTTCTTCTGTGCAGCAATCCGGATTCCTTTCAGACACATTTCACATAGGACGTGGGTGCAGGCAGGGAGACCCCTCTCGCCTTATTTGTTCATTCTATGCGCCGAAATACTGGCTTTGCTTGTCCGCGAGAACGAAAATATCAAAGGAATACAAATTGGAAATGTAGAGTACAAAATTTCTCAATTTGCCGATGATACAATTCTTTTGTTAGATGGTTCCGATGCCTCTCTCAGATCGTGTTTGGAAACACTTGAATGGTACGGTAGAATGTCGGGTCTAACGGTTAATAGGGATAAAACGAAAATTTTCTGTCTAGGGCGTAAAAAAAAAACACCTGATAAATCTTCTCTAGCCTACAATTTAGACTGGTCACAGGACAACTTCAAATTGCTGGGGGTCACATTCACTTTGGGGATGAGAGATATGGTGGAGATTAATTATACTGAAAAAATTAAAGAAATTCAAAATTTATTAGGAAACTGGTCAAAAAGATCATTAACAACTTTAGGTAAAGTAACTATAGTGAAAACATTAGCGATTCCAAAACTGAATCATTTGCTTTTTACTCTACCAGATCCACCCCAGAAAACTCTTAAAACCATTAAAAATATATTATACAAATTCATCTGGGGTGGAAATGATAGAGTGAAAAGAATACAACTTTCACAAGGATATAACAAGGGGGGAGTGAAAATGGTTGATTTGGATGAATTTGTAAAATCCGTTAAAATCTCCTGTTTTCGTAGAATGGTTCAACACCCGTCTCCCAGTAAACACATTCTGTATTATAATCTAAATGTTCCATACTGCTTGGAAGATTGTGGCCCCCAGCAAATAGCAACGTTAGGTAAATCAATTGGTAATGATTTTTGGAAATATGTCTTGATGGCTTGGTGTGAGTTTATGAAGAAACTTAAAATAACAAGCATTGATCAAGCAATGTCGCAGTCGATATGGTTTAATGATGACATAAAGGTTGGTTATAAACCAGTTTTCTATAAAAAGTGGTATCAAAGGGGTATACGTTTCGTAAATGATCTTTTCGATCAAAATGGTATATTCTATACACTGGAAGAGTTAGAACAAATATATGAAATAAAAATAAATTTCCTGCAGTATTCTGGAATAAAGAATGCGGTAAAATTGTTCTTAGAATGTTTTGGGCCCGTATACACGAAACTGCCCTACCCTATAAGACCTTTCTTTATTGAAGTTTTAACGAAATATGATAAAGGGACGAAACCTTTCTATGGAATACTGGTTACATCGAAATATAGAAAACCAACCAGCGAAAAGAAATGGGAGTCTGTTTTAAGTATCGACGACCAAGAATGGGATAAAATACACACCTTGCCATTCAAATGTACAAAGGATGTAAGTCTGAGATGGTTTCAATATCGTCTAACCAACAGAATTTTAGCTACCAATTCCTTTCTGCATAAAGTACAGATAAAAGATTCTGATCTGTGTGATTTCTGCGGAAAGGAAAGGGAAACACTTAGTCATCTATTTTTTGTTTGTCCTGTGGTGGAAGATTTTTGGCATAACTTTTTCCTTTGGATCTCTGAATACGTAGAAAGTATTAGAATTGTGAATGTAACCTGCAAACTGATTATATTCGGAGGTTTGTATAACGACAATGTATTTAACACAATTTTGCTGTTAGCAAAACGATATGTATATCAGAGTAAACTTAAAAAAGTGATGCCAAATATAAATACCATGAAGAAACTTTTATCAAAATATTACGAAACTGAAAAAGTTAGCTACTTTATTGAGTGTAAATATGATGCCTTCCGTGACAGGTGGTCTAGATGGGTATTACTGCTACGATGAATTTTTATCTTTTTCTATATTATCTAGTTTGTTGTGTACTCACAAATATTCAAAATTATACCTGCTCCTCTTTGTTTGTCTATAAAAAGAAAACAGGTGTGGAAACTCTATCCATCAAAATACACCTTCCGTTATTGAGAATCTTAAAAAAAAAAATCAACAAAATTTATGAGGAATTTTGAATTTCAAAGAGTTGTAAATGATTTGCATGTTTCCTGTAAATTATGTAAAATGGTGTACATATAATACGATATTGTCATACCTGAATAAAAAATATATTAAAAAAAACAAAAAACAAAAAACAAAAAAAACTTGTTTTATATGGAAAGTCGAATTGTTTTGGAGATGCCAATGATAGAAGGTTTATCTCTAAATGGGTGTTCGGTCAAATCCAAATATTTTTTATGATCTTCTCGTTGACAGAAAATTGGTAAAAGTAGAGTTAACTTCAGCTGCTTGTAGTTTTAATTGTGTGAGTGTGTAAATTAACTTTGGATAATAAGTTGAAGCACTTGGAGCTTAAAATTGTCCATGATGTTTACCCATGTAAAAAATATCTCGCTAAGGTGAAAGTGAAAACTGATGAAAAATGTGAGTTTTGTGATAAAAGGTATACCATTGCACACTCCCTCCTTTTCTGTCCAACAGTGCAGACATTTAACATTGATTTGTGTTTGTGGCTTTTGTCCAAAATTAATATAGCCGTCTTGTATCAGGTCAGATACGTATATAGATTGCCAGACGGGTCTGTTCTTGTCAGGTGTAGAAATACTATTATATTTTGATGCATGCCCGTTACTATATCCAAGTATACAACTCTCAGTGTTTTTATGTGTTATTTGAAAGGTAGCTTTAATATTTTGTGAAATAAGCAGAAAGTTAATCTTTGTACAACTTCTCGAACGAGATTTTGCCGACTCAATGTAAAATGAAGTGAGCATGAGGCGATGAGGGTTGAAATCCTTGCTTTGTTGAGTGTTAACAGTTTGTGTTGGAGACAGCGAAAACCACAGAAAGCCCTCGCCATGTGGGTAATTATAACGGTAATTTATGTAAAATCATGGCACATCATGTAATAAATGCCCACTGGTCTGTCCAGGGGGAAAAATACTTCGAATTTTCCAATGCCTCCAACCAGTGTTGATAAGTAGGTCAGTTGGGAAAATTGATTAATGTGAGCTGTACGCAAGAAATACTGACATTTTACTGGATTATTCAACCCTACATGGCCTGGGCGATTTCGGGGTTACCACATTACGGAGAGAGACCATTTCGACCCCCCTGAATTGTTTTCTTACCATGAGTCTCGAAACTTTCACACAATATTTTGGGGGGTCAAGCTCTACCAAAAAATTCAAAGATGACGTCACAGTGACGTCATATTCTGAAAATAGGCTACATTTTTGGTCAATTTCTATCAAATCTTTCGAAGTTTTATTCATGCTATGTAGTCCAAAAAAAAAATAACAATAATAAGAAATTGGAAAATGATTATCTGATGAAAAAAGGGTACACTTATAGGGAAAAGAAAGACGACGAAAACGCCACTTTCGAATCACACCAGTAGTAGTATAACCGCATTACAGACCATATTGACCTACTTTTTTGTTCCCCCCGGGCCGTATTGTGGAGGAACTTGGAGGTCACGGGAGGGGATTCCCCAGTGGGGGTTTCCCAATGACGATCACGTGATCAAGGCATGTCTAGACTTGTTCTGGGTTGCACAGTTCTGCCATACGGAGGATGGGTACTAGTATTTCAAATAAATTAATTAATTAATTAATTAATTAATTAATTAATTAATTAATTAATTTTAATTAATTACTTGTAAAATGGCGGTGTTTTTAGACGGCGCAAGGGAGCAAACGAGGCGGTGGGGACGTCACGGGGAGAAAAAACCCTCACATTACCCTCAAAAAAACCTCTAAGCCATATAATAATAATAAACATAATCTATAGGTGTTGTACCATGTTAATAGGATCAGTCTAGCATCTGTACCACCCTAGGGTCGAGTGTTTATTGTCCCGTGTATCTCCGCAAGAAAACAACAAACAAAATGGCGGCTCCAGGATGGTGCGGGGACGCCCTTTCCATATCACGGCGTCGACCGTAGCGCCATCTGCACACATTGACGCAAGGGAGACAACTCGTGTGGTCCAAGGATATGGAAATAGCCGTGTTGGAGCTAGGGGAGCCCCTAATGGACCAATGGGGTCGAGTGAGGTATCAAAGTGAAGCATTCGTGAAGGGGCATCTAATGGGCTGGGTGTGGGGTTGAAATATCGTCATTCCGCGCATGCGCGGTGGCCCAAGAGTATGAAAATAGTCGTGTTGAGAGCTAGGGGAGCCCCTAATGGGCCGATGGAGTTGAGTGAGGTATCAAAGTGAAGCATTCGTGAAGGGACATCTGATGGGTTGGGTGTGCGGTAGAAATATCATTTGCGGAGCTCTCGTCCAATCAGAAGCGAGTATTTCAAATCCGTCACAGAGCTCTCGGCCAATCAGAAGCGAGTATTTTGACCCGGTGCATTATGGGCCATATCCAAGATGGCGGCACGTATGTTCAAGATGGCGGCACATCCGGTGTCGAAAACTGGCCATTTCGCTGGGATGTGGTCACCTAGTGTCGAAAACTGGACCTTGTATGGGTCCTGCTAGACGTTTTGGAGCTAGGGGAGCCCCTAATGGGCCGATGGAGTTGTATGAGGTATCAAAGTGAAGTATATTTCAAGCATGGGTGGGTGCATGTAAAATTTTTCCTGAAAAAAAAAATACGGAACACGGACTTTATCGAAAAACCTGGGAAAATGCCTATATGGGGTATATAGGTCGCCGGGCTTAACGGGGCTTGCCTATCAATAGAGTTATCTCCCCCTAGTTCCAGGGTGGGTGTATGTAAAAATTTTCCTGAAAAAATACGGAATACGGACTTTATCCTAAATTACGGGGAAAATGCCTATATGGGGTATGGGGAGTATAGGACCATCCTGGAAAACCTACTTCTATACATTTGCGGTAGGGTTGTGGGGTCTCGTTTTACTCGTCACGTCATTTAAGAACATGATAAGTGTCCCCCGTGCGAATCGGTGGAAATTTTTTGAAAAAGTCCGCCCGAACCCCATATAGTCCCATACTGGGGTATAGGATCAATGTTTGTCTCCCTGGGAAACGTACTTCTATACATTTGCGGTAGGGTTGTGGGGTCTCGTTTTACTCGTCTCGTCATTTAGAACATGATAGGAAGTGTCCCCGTGCGAATCGGTGAAATTTTTGAAAAAAGTCACCGAGCCCATATAGACCCATACTGGGGTATAGGTTCAATGTTTATCCTACTGGGAAACCCACTTCTATACATTTGCGGTAGGGTTGTGGGGTCTCGTTTTACTCGTCTCGTCATTGAGAACACGATAGGAAGTGTTGCGGAGCGAATCGGTGAAATTTTTGAAAAAAAGTCACCGGCCTGGAAAATGAGCCCATAGGCCTATACTGCATGGCTATGGAGTGTATGGGCCCTGCGGGGTGGACATCTTGCGGAGTCTGGGTGGGCCACTCTGCGAGAGTTCCCGATGGTCGAGTGAGGGTCTTATTTTGAAGCTCTCGGCGGGAGAGGCATGACTACACTAATGGTTCGTCCGTGTTCAACCAAGTGCGTAGCAGTCTGGCCGTAGTATAGAAAACAGGCATTTTGGGTGCTATGTAGGGGTGTGTTTGGGTTAGAGATGAGCTAATCTAGGTTTCGAATGGGTCGCGTGAGGTGTCAAAGTGAAGCTTGTGTGGGGTAGAGTCAGAATGGTGTGTTTTTGAATGCATGTCGCGTTAATCTGCGCATGCGCAGTTGGTTGTAGTAAGTAAAGTGGCCATTTTGGGGCAGCGAAGGAAGTTATTGGGGTCGAGATGGGCTAATCACGGTTCGAATGCGTCCTGAAAGGTGTCATCTTGTAGTTCTCGGGGTGTACACTCCGATTTAAGGGATGTTCGCGTCATCTGTGACGTCATCGGTGACGTCATCGGTACGAGTAGTAGCGAAAGTGGACATTTTCGGGCAGTACATGAAGGTATTTAGGGTCGAGATGGGCTATTCACGGTTCGAATGCGTCCTGGAAGGTGTCATCTTGTAGTTCTCGGGGTGTACATTCCGATTTGAGGGATATCCGCGTCATCTGTGACGTCATCGGTGACGTCATCGGTACGAGTAGTAGCGAAAGTGGACATTTTCGGGCAGTACATGAAGGTATTTGGGATCGAGATGGGCTATTCACGGTTCGAATGCGTCCTCGAAGGTGTCATCTTGTAGTTCTCGGGGTGTACGTTCCGATTTGAGGGATGTTCGCGTCATCTGTGACGTCATCGGTGACGTCATCGGTACGAGTAGTAGCGAAAGTGGCCATTTTCGGGCAGTACATGAAGGTATTTGGGGTCGAGATGGGCTATTCACGGTTCGAATGCGTCCTGGAAGGTGTTATCTTGTAGTTCTCGGGGTGTACATTCCGATTTGAGGGGTGTCCGCGTCATCTGTGACGTCATTGATGACGTCATCGGTACGAGTAGTAGCGAAAGTGGACATTTTGTGGGTGCGTGAGGGTGATTTTGGTGTAGAGATGCACCATCCTTAGTCCGAATGCGTCGTGTGAGGTGTCATTTTGTAGCTCTCGGGGTGTACATTCCGAATTGAGGCATGTCCGAAGCATCTGTGACGTCATCGATGACGTCATCAGTAGGAGTATTAGCGAAAGTGAGCCTTTTAGGGCAGTGCAGGAAGGTATTTGGTGTAGAGATGGACCATCCGCGTTGCGAATGCGTCGTGTGGGGTATCATGTTGTAGCTCTCGGAGTATAGACCCTGATTTCAGGGATATTTATAGCATCTGTGACGTCATTGGTGACGTCATTGGTACAAGTTGTAGCGAAAGTGGGCCTTTTTTAGCAGTGAAGGATGTTATTTGGTGTAGAGATGGACCATCCGCGGTCCAAATGGACCGTGTGAGGTGTCATCTTGTAGCAACGCCCACCAACAACATTCTTAATGCTTCAACGCCCTGGTGAAATAGCTCAGAAGCTCTGATATTCCATGGAATTGTCACTAATTCTTCGAAATGCGGTGATGCCCGTCAACGCCCGTCGTTACACCTTAACACTCTAACATAACGCCATGATATAGACCAGAGAGAGAACAACAACAACAACAACAAGGATGACACATGAGAGAACAGCAACAACAAGAAGTTTTTTCATATATTTTATTTTTCCCAATGTTACATCACACCCACGCTGGGGGAGCCGCGTTGGGTATATTTACAATTCAAGAAGATTCTTATCCAATCAGAGGCCACCATTTGCATGTTTCATATTCGTTCCTGTCCGTTAGATGTATTCTTGTCCAATCAGAAGTCTCCATTTCAGAAAGTGCCATCTGTGGATAATCGCTATATAAATGACGCAGTGAAGGATATATATCCACCTTCACTGGATTTGAAGGAAACTACAGATAGCCCTACAGGCACATCTTATTTAGATCTCTACCTCTATGAAAATGAAGCGGGCATTCTCTCTCGTCGACTTTGCGAAACAAAAGAGATGATTACAATTTCGACATCGTAAACTATCCTTTCTGGATAGTAATATTCCAGTAGGACCTGCATATGGCGTATACATATCTCGCTTCAGTAGCATTTTACGCTGAATCCTGTGTTAAATCTTTGATGATTTTAATCAACGTCACAAAACATTATTGCAGAAACTTATAAAACAGGGCTATTCCACCAAGCGCCTCCACTCAAGTTTCTCAAATTTGGCGATACATATCGCATGCTGATAGCAAAAGTACCGAACATAGCGTGCAAGATCTATGGCGCTACGTTTCGTAACATGTGTCTAATTCCGCTTAACCCGGGGCTAGGGGCCGTATGAGCCCATGTACTTCAAGATCCTCATGGTACTCATATGAACAGTCACAATCAAAGCGTGACTGAGGTACATTATTTTAGATGACGACTCTATAACGAATATTATGGATTAAGAATACTGATCAGCGATACGGATTTGATATTTTGGAACATCATGATGTCTTGCCGGTATCATTGAAAACTGTTGACCGCTTCTCTCTTGCAGGAAAAAAGCCTATGTTTATGTATACTTTTGTCTTTTTGAATTTGGTGCTAATACTGTTATATGGAAATGGAATAGGTCTTTGGATTATGGACGCGGATATTCCCTAATGGACGACGGCTGGATTATGAATGACGGACGTGGGTGGCACTTTAATCTGAACCGTTTATTCTAATCATCGTCGGGCAGGCCAGAATACCGTTGAGGCAACATATCCTCAGATAGTTGTTTGCGCATTCTGAGTATATCAGTGCGTGGGTGAATACTTTCATCCGATGGAAATTGAGTAGTCGGATTTAACCACGAAGAACGCAACATTAGTCAATATCTCCGCATTATCCACTTGGTGTTACAATTCAAGAACACTCTTGTCAAGAATTAGAGACCACCATTTGCATCTGTCATATTCGTTCCTGTCCGTTAGATGTATTCTTGTCAATCAAGTCTCCATTCCAGAAAGTTCCATCTTCGGCCATGTTCACTTTAGACCGTTTATTGTAATCATCATCGGGCAGCCCAGGAAACCGTTGAGGCAACATATCCTCAGATACATGTTTGTGCATTCTGAGTATCTATCATTTGGTGAATACATTCACCCGATGGGAATATTCCGTAGTTTGGTCACGACGAACGTAACATTGGTGACCCTCTCCACTGTCCACTTGGTGTTGGGGCGTTGTTGTTGGGCCCATTCCAAGGGATCCACGGTGTCCAGTTTCTCCAGCATCGTCTGTAGCGACCCTCGGTTAATGATGGTAAACGGTTGGTCAAATACCTGGATGTTACTGCTCGGGTAAAAGTATCGGACTTGGTCTGTCTCCTTATGCCGCAGCACATAACCAAACGCCAGATTTAATTTGAAGGGCGTAGCTTGATCTTTGAAGATGAATTCCACGTAGCTAGGTAGACGGGCGAGGTCGGTCAGTCGAAAATTGTAGATATCTTGAATAGGGCGATGACGGTAGAAACAGTGCCGTATCATGGACCAGTGGCGCCGATAAATGTCACTCACTGGCTGGGCGTCCTGTAAGAGATCGCCAGGAACATTTATGGGCTCGTCCAGAAAATGTTCGATGTTGTCAGGCGTATGACTCGAAACCGTAACGGAGGGGTCCGGCTGGTTATCCAGGCCCTCCTGGACCGTGGGTATA
>JAVTVY010000208.1:0-35720 GCA_036873755.1 Hanleya hanleyi
AACATAATGTATGCAGATTTAGGGTTATATTATACAGCTCTGAGACCTGTTCCAACAATTAAACTAGCACGTCATTTGTCAAAATTCACTATTGTATTTTATTCTCTCTGTCATGTTGAAAACACAATCATAACGCTTTGGGCCTATATACCTCGTCGGCTAACCCAGTGGCGTCGGAACGTAATTGAAAGTTGGGGACCACTATCACAGCCCAACAGGTGGGGGTCCAGGGGCCGCCTAGGCCCCGGAAGCTCCGGGGTCCTAGATAGCCGGAGATGCGTTCTGAACGTTTTTCCGGAAATAAAACTGATCATACTGCATGCACATTTATGATTCTATTTTCACGATTTTTTCTCTCGCAATTATAAGCATGCATCGATATTGAAAACATCGCACCTCATGCCTTCATCCATTTGACGTTCTAGTTATATTTAAAACATACAAAACGATGACTTATAGTTCTTGGGAGGGAAACCAATATGCCTACAGATACGATTCATTCACACACAGATAAAACAAGGAAATCCTCACAGCCCAACAGGCGAGGGTCCACGAGCCGTTTAGGCCCCGGAAGCTCCGAAGTTCCAGATCTCCAGAGACGCGTTCTAAGAGTTTTCCCAGAAATAAATTCGAACGTAATGTATGCAGATTTATGGTTCTATTTTCACGTATGTTTCGCATTTATAAGCACTCATCGATATTGAAAAAATCATACTTCATGCCAGAATCCATTTGACTGTTTAGTTATATTTATCACATAAAAAGAACACATAAAAAACCGATGACCTTTACATGATGGAACATTAGAACCAATATGATAGCGATTCATTTACACAAAGCTAAAATGAGCGATCGTCACAGCCTGACAGGCGAGGGTCCAGGGGCCGCCTAGGCCCCGGAAGCTCCAGGGTCTCCGGTTGCCGGAGATGCGTTTTACCCGTTTTCTCGGAAACAAATCTGAACACAATGTATATATATCTATGGTTCTATTTTCACATTTGTTTCGCATAAACCCGCATCGATATTGAAGAATATGCCGGACTCCATTTGACTTCCTAGTTTGACACAAACAAAACGGGCCTTTTACACACCACTACACGTCTTGGCACTCTATCGGTAATTTTTATGTTTTTTTTATTTTATGTTTTTATGCTTTTTTTATTTTGTTTTTGTTTTCTCTGTTTTCGTTTTTTGTTTTTTGTTTTTTCTTTTGCTTTTTCTTCTGTTTTTTTTTTTTTGGCGCGGCCAAGGGGGGGTCGTTCGCACCGGACGACCCCCCCCTAACGACGCCCCTGCAATGATCTTGTGAGAATATGACCTTGATCTCGTGACCTTTCTGATCACGTGAATAAACACACGTCGCTATTGGTTCTTGATGACGTGAGTCTACTGTTATCTTGAAACAACTAATCAAAGCACTTTGAGTTGTTTTGTATGAAACCTGATTAACACTAGCCAGTTCTTTTTCTATTATTATTTCTTTATACGGGGTTCAACGACAGATCCGGTCTGTTGAAAGTTGATGACACCCCCCTGTATCATGATGACCCCATGCAGGTCACGATAACGAATGATGGGTGGTCAATTACTCGATTCTTGCGAATCTCTGGACAGAAAAACTTATTTTCCGCACAGTTACTTATTTTCCGCGCAGTTGAGATTCCGCGAAGAAAGATTTGTTATGGGAATTCGCATTTCCACAGTTGGTACATATTCGAACGAGTCTAACATCAAGTTTGACTGCCGGAGATTCAGTTCGCTTGAAATAAGGTTATGTATGAATTTGAACTGGATATAAATTTAAACTGCGCGGAAATCAAGTTTTACTTCCCGGAGATTTTCCACTGTCCGTAAGTGAAAATTGTGTACTAATATCTATTTTAACTGCGCCGAAACCAAGATTCACTTCTCGGAGCTTTTGAGAGATTTTGGATAGACAAAAGAAGGCTTACAGGAAAATATATTGAGAATTATTTTTTTCGTCCATGAAATAAATTTATATTATCCGGGAAATCCAAATATAAACGTGAGATTACTCTTGCTTGGGCTAAGGGTTTTGTGTTTACATTTCAACTGTCCGTAATTTCTGCAAACTTAGCTGTGCGAAACTGAAGTCTCCGTATAAGCTGGGTATAAATTTCAAAATAAACGATTATATTCCAATAAAAAGAAAACAAGTTTTAAATAATAATGAATAATTTATTGGCATAATATCTCTAGACGTGACGGCTACATAAAGTGACAAACGGGCCTCATAACTACATAAATATTTAAAACATATTGGTATGAGCTACGAATAAATAATATTCTATCTAATAGCAAGGTATGAACAAATACGAAAACATATTGGTATGAGCTACGATTAAATAATATTCTATCTAATAGCAAGGTATGAACGCGCAGTTGAACTTTACGCCAAATTTGCTTACGGGCTCGAATTCCGCGCAGTTAAAATTTATACCAAGTTCACGTTGGGACAGATGAAATTCACACACGCAAGCCTTTTGAAATTCATACACATCAGAATTAGTTCAATCCAGAAGAATCTGCGTGGGATGAAGCTGCCATGGATTTCCGCGCAGTTAAACTTTATACGGGCTCGATTTCCGCGCAGTTGAAATTTATATCAAGTTCACGTTCGGACAGATGAAATTCATACACGCAAGCCTTTTGAAATTCATACATATCAGAATTAGTTCAATGCAGAAGAATCTGTGTGGGGTGAAGCTGCCATGGATTTCCGCGCAGTTGAAGTTTACGCCAAATTTGCTTACGGGCTCGATTTCCGCGCAGTTAAAATTTATACTCAATTTACGTTCGGACAGATACAATTCATACACATCAGACTTAGTTCGAGCGTAGCGAATCTGAGTGGAGTACGAATAAGGTGGGATAATGTGTTCTAATATTAACGATTCCATTCCAGCGAAGCGAATCTCCGGGCAGTGAAACATAATTTCCGCGCATTTGAATTTCGTTCTCTCTCGTTTCAAGCGACATATAGTCTACATTTTGCGGATTTTGTTGTCTGTTTCATTACTATCAATATTCTGCTCGTCAGCAAATAAAGAAAAATCCATCAAATAATCCACGCGCAGTTGAAATTAAGCTCCGTGCAGTTCCGCGCAGTTTTTAGTACGACCCGACGTGAGTCCAAAAGTCAACCCCATTCTGCGCATGTCCTTGTAAACTATGGCGAAAGAAACACAACGACAAAATGACAAAATCCGTGTTTGATGGCAGATTCCATCTAATTAAAGGAGTCATTAGGTGGTTGTCATATAGTGCTGGAGATGCCAAATCATATTATTTATTCGATAAAATGCTTTTTGTGCCTCTGTCACAATTCCCCGCGCCGTGTGCAGTTAAAGATCTCGAGCGACTGACGTCTTATTTATTTTTTTCCTTTTCGGTCTGTATAAGCGATTCGGGCTAAGGGGTCAGCAACAACAACCAAAAAAAAAAAAAAAAATAGACTCCTTAGCCGATGTTTTCGGGCTAGTTGTCATAGTGCTGGAGATGCCAAATCATATTATTTATTCGATAAAATGCTTTTTGTGCCTCTGTCTCAATTCCCCACGCCGCGTGCAGTTAAAGATCTCGAGCGACTGACGTCTTATTTATTTTTTTCCTTTTCGGTCTGTATAAGTGATTCGGGCTAAAGGGGTCAGCAAAAAAAAAAAAAAAAATAGACTCCTTAGCCGATGTTTTCGGGCTGAATCAGCAAGCAATTGTTATAGTCTCGTTTGGAGAAATGGTTACGTCCAGCAGGATGATACTATAGATATCAGTTAGTAGAAAGGTAAGAAGAATTACCATGCTGTCAAAATCGGGCGACCTTCCTTATTATAAAATTAGGCCACTTTTGCGAAACCGTGGCAAGTGTGGAGTGAACCCATAGTTCAACCTGTAACCATTTCGGTCATCTATACCCAGTAAGACTGACCCTGGGATCGTGTGTATCCATTTCAGACTACTTTCGGCAATTGCAAGAGGGAATTTCCAGAAATCAATACCACGTGACTTCGTCAGCCAATCCGCTAAAGTCTATAGACAACCACAAAGTTTGTGGTACTTCTATATTGTTGCGTGGTCGTCGAGTCAGGACGTTTGCCAAGTTTAAATACCAAGAAAACACCGTCTTTACTGTCTGATAATTGCACTTTATTGGTGCAAACTGGTGTAAACACACCCGTACAGAAAATCTGACAACAGCAAACACAACGCGCGCGCGATAACACTCTATAACGTAAAAGTCTACCTCCGCGACCGGAGAGTTACATAGTAACAACAGTAACGATAACGTTCAGTATAACGAGTATTGGAAAGTCACAAAGTTTACAGTAATATGTATTATAATGTCACATGAATTTCAAAGTCACATCACACTGTTTCCCGTTCAGTAAGTTTCGATTCCACTCGAAACATCTATCACAGATCCAAACGCTTTGGTGATTTCAATAAACGCCCATGCCTAGTTTGCGCCAGAGGAGCATCATCTGCCTGGATTGAATGGCCACCGGTCACTGGCTGTAGAGATGTTCCAGCACACTCCTCGGCTGCCTGGTCGGCTCTTAGCGCAGTCCGCAGTGGACTCGCATGCTGGACTTGTAGGCCCGCTGATGATGTTTGAGTCCGCAGTGGACTCAACGAAGGTGTCACATGTTGCATATTCTCCTGGCCAATATCATCGACCAACAAATTTGTATCTTCGGTTGCAGTAGAGTCTGTTTGTTGTGCCTTATCCACCATATTGTTCTGGAGAACAACTGATGATCGTATTCGATTCACCCACCCAGGAATCCACTCTGCCTTGTATGGCTTTAATTTCTCAAAATGCAGAATTTTCTTCTGCTTATTATTCTGTAGTTCATACAACACTGGCCCCAAGACTCTGATAATAACATATGGTCCCTGCCAGACACCTTTCTTCTTAGCACTAACTGCAACATAGACAAGGTCACCTATCTGATACTGTCTTCCCACAGCATTGACATCATAATCTTTCTTCTGCCTTCGCTGGGCATCTTTCAAGAAAGTTCTCGCAATATCATGAGACCGCTCCAAGCTATCTTGAAGATCTTCCAAATATGTTGGAATGTCACTGCTTTCACGCAATGTTTCTAAGTCTCGATATAGCACGTCATACGGCAGATGAACTTCCCTTCCGAGCATAAGCTTGTTGGGAGTGCATTTTGTTGCCTGATGAGGGGTACTACGATATGCAGCCAGAAGGAGGGGCAAGTGCTCATCCCAATTCCTTTGGCTTTGATCCACATAACATCTTATCATCTGTAGAATGGTACGGTTGAATCGCTCCACCTGTCCATTTGATGCAGGGTGATACGGTGTTGTTCTAGTTTTAGCTATTTGCAGTAACTTGCAAACATCATTGAACAATAAACTTTGGAAATTGCTACCCTGATCAGTGTGTAATTCTAATGGAACACCAAATCTTGCAATAAACTGTGGTATGGCAAATGCTTCTACCCATTTGGTAAACTGGTCGACAATGACCAAAACATAGCAATTCCCACTCGAACTCTCAGGAAGTGGTCCGAGTACATCAAGTTGGATTCTGTCCATTGGTGCACCGTGATAATAGGACTGCATCGGAGCTCTGCGTTGCCGAGTTCCCTTCTTTTCTGAACCACAAGAGGAACAGCCATTCACAAAATGCTCAGTATCAGAGGACATCCCAAACCAGTGAAAACCTTGCTTGACCCGTTCAAGTGTCTTTCCAATCCCCTGATGTCCGGAATATGGCATGGAATGACAAAGATCCAGGATTTTCCTTCGCAAACTTCGTGGAACAACAAGTCGCAGTGACCTGAGCCCAACATCACTGACCCAGGCGAAGTATAGTATGCCATTTACCAACTGAAACTGATCGAAGGTCAACCAGTACTTCCTCAATGCTGGACTCTCTGCACGGATCTCATTTTTCCCTGGCTTATTCTGTGTCTGAATCCACTGGTGCAGGACACTTAGTTCAGGGTCATCCGTTTGAGCCTTCTGGATATCACTAGGACTGAATGTATCCAACCAATTACAAGAAAGACCTTCTGTTTGGTTGTCTTTCATTGTACTCACTCGACGCACAGCAAGTGGCACAATGTTGTCGACATCTGCATCAAACTTGGCCCAGTGCTCGTGGATTTTCCTACAATGACCACAACCCAGACAAGGTAGAGTTTCAACACTGTTGCCGGCATTGTAGCAGTCACAGAATTTATCATCTAAAGCAATGCGAGAAAGTGAATCAGCATTACTGTGAGACTTTCCTGCCCTATGCTGAATAATGAAAGAATACTGACTCAATTCTTCGAGCCATCGTGCAAGCTGACCTTGAGGAGATTTGAACCGGAAGAGCCATGCCAAACTACCATGATCAGTCCTCAAGAGGAAATGTTGTCCCAAAAGGTAATGTTTGAAATGGTTTGTAAATGCTACCACAGCAAGAAGCTCCTTACGAGTGACACAGTAGCGTTCCTGAGCTGGACCTAGTCTCCGACTTGCATATGCTACGACCCTTTCTTGCCCATCTTGTATTTGGGAAAGAACAGCGCCTATACTACTGTTGGAGGCATCTGTATCAAGAATGAAGATGTCATCCCTTGTTGGATATGCAAGAATGGGAGCTGATATAAGTTTCTCTTTCAGTTGCTCAAAGGCACCTTGTTGCTCCTTTTCCCATATGAATGGCACACCTTTTCTTGTGAGAGCATGTAGGGGTGATGCAATTTTGGCATAGTTGACAACAAACCTTCTATAGTAGTTTGTAAGGCCCAAGAATGACTGAAGTTGCTTAACATTAGTTGGAACCCGCCACCCTTGAACATCTTTGATGAGCTCTGGGTTCGTCTGAATACCTTGTTGACTAACCACGTGTCCTAAGAAAGGAACCTCTCGACGGAAAAGATTGCACTTCTTTGGCTTGAGTTTCAAATTGAATTGACGCAGTCGTTTGAACACTTCCTCGAGGTTGTTCAAGTGTTCAACAAAAGTTTTTCCCGTCACGATCACATTATCCAAATATATCAGTGCTATGTCCCACTGTAGGCCCCTGAACACTAACTGCATGGCACGCTGGAATGTGGAAGGGGCGTTACAGAGCCCGAAGGGCATTCGAGTGTACTCAAAGAGGCCATACCGTGTGATAAACGCAGTTTTAGCTTGGTCATTAGGATCCATAGCGATCTGATAATAACCACTCATCAAGTCCAATGTGGAAAAGTAAGAGGAACCATTCAAAGTATCCAAGCAGTCTTCTACTTTCGGAAGAGGAAAAGCATCTTTGGCTGAAAGATCGTTCAGCTTTCGATAATCGACACACCATCGCACTCCGCCGTCCTTCTTCCTTACAAGGACGACTGGAGATGCCCATTCAGAACTTGATGGAACAACTACACCAGAATCCAACATTTTAGCTAGGTGATTCTCCTCCTCCCCTTGGAAGGCTAATGGTGTGCGTCTCGCAGACTGCCTTACTGGTTTCATCCCCTCTGTGTTTATGGTATGTGAAACATCAACAAAACACCCTAAATCAGACTCAGAACTGGCAAATACATCACTGTGTTTGCAAAGGAATTGAGCAATAGCATCATATTGCTCACAATCCAAATCTTTGCAAGAACGTTGGAATAAATCTACCAAGTGTGCTGGCACACTGCCACCCTGTGATGGTCCCGTATGTGGTTCCAACAGCTCCTGATCAGGTGATGAGAGTACATTATCTGGTGATCCGGTGTCCTCCTGACTGACCTCTGGCATATTTTCAACTTCCACCAGTTTACCCAGATGCATGTTTTTCTTCAACTGTACCTGTGTATCCCTCAGATTGAGTACACGAATAGGCACTTCCTTATTCATTTCAACAAGGACTGCCCCGACATGAAGACCTCCAGGTAAGGATCCTGGATCCAAGACAGCAGTTTTACCCCCTACAGGGCTGTCAACACGTCCTGCAATAATCATCTCACTCGATGGTGGTATGATGACATCCTCTTTAACCGTAACCCTACTACAAATCCCTACCTCACCTCGAGTACTGGCTTGCCCAACAATCAAAGTGTTCCCGATAAGCAAATCCCCCTGTCTTGCCAGCACAGTGGCATCTACTTCCTTAAGAAAATCCATTCCCAAAAGAACATGGTCCCTTATGGGAGCTACATAGACTGGCCAATCCCAGCTCTGTTCGGCAATATGGAGAGTCGCAGTGACTCCACCAGCTGCCTCCATCTCTGCACCGCTTTCTGCATTGAGTAACCGACAAGTGGAGGGAACATCCACTTCGATCCCTGCTTCCTTAGCTATAGTAGTGGAAAGGATGGTGGCATCTGCACCAGTGTCAACCACAGCCTGAGTCTTCAACCCGTTCACAACAATAGGGATCATGATGCTCCTATTGGTACTCTCAAGACGAGTGATCTTTATAGTGGAATTTGGGCTGACTGTATTGGAACCATCTGTACGTCGAGAGCCACTGAAATCAAACTTAGCCCTTTGAGGTCGAGGACTGGAAGGTCTAGGACTGAGAGATCTAGGACTGAGGGGTCTAGGACTGGGAGACCGGGATCGTCTGGGACAGTCCCTCCTAAAATGGTCAGCTTCACCGCATTCGAAGCATCCTGTCCGATCCTGTTGTCCATATGGCTTAATTTGTGCTCTCCCTCCGTTGTGTGATCCTTGACCCTCTGGCACATGCAGCTTTGATATCATAGCCTCCAATTTCTTCAGTCTTTCATCAAGCTGATCAGCAGTCACATATGTTGGTGTCTGGACCCTTTGTGTGTGCAGAACTTCTTCATCAGAATGATTCTCTGCTTCATCTGCCCAGCTCACCCGGCGCATGCGGTCTTTACGACCGTTATCATTATCCTTACCGAGAGTGGCTCGATAATTATGTTCGAGAAATGTGACGAGATCTAATGCTTCATTCAAAGTGCTTGGATTTTTATTCATTACCTCATATGCTATACGTGTCTTTTTATAGCCACGCAAAAAGGCCTCAGCTGCTAGCTGATCCTGCATGTCCAAACCAACCCCGGGATAAGCCCTGGAGACTAAACGTCGCACTTCTTCAGCAAATTCTTCATTTGTCTCCCCCTTTTGCTGGAGCTCACTCAGTTTCCTTCTTGAAGTTGTGGGTGGCTCCTTCCTGCCAAAGCGATTGATTAAACTACCTTTTAAGGCACTGTAATTCTGGCAAACTTCCCTAGGAAGGGAGCAAATATATCGGATAGCCTTACCCTTGAGGCACTGGTACAGCCGATCTATTTTCTCTTGTTCTCCCCAAGCATACCTAAATGACAGCCTTTCAAAAGGAGCAAAGAAAATTTCAACCTCCTCAGTACCATCAAAGACTGGCAACTTTGGATGAGGTGTATTGGATGATGTTGGGGCTGGATTCAAACGAGGAGATGGAGTGTTTCTGGGCCCAGAGCTCTGACCGGTCAAAAAATTTGGAGCCCTTCTCTGTTGTCGGTCAATGATGTTTAACTCTGGTCCAAATACACTCCTATCATCAACTCTTACTAGTGTGGGCATATTGTTGTCCTCTCCAGACTCGTACACACCCCCTGAATGTTCCATACCCCCTGTTTGCTCCACAGAATTGGAAGCTAATCCAGACTGTGAGTTACCAGACCTAATGTCACTTGAATCCTCCATATAACTGGGGGACAAACCTGACTGAGAATAAGGTAATCTAAAAGCCTTAAACTCTTCCTTCATACAGGTTTGTAATGACAACATGCCTTCAGAAAGCTTTTCCTGAGACTTATCAAGCTTTTCCACCAATTTAGAGAACATATCCATCAAACCACCAATGGCAGTAGATTCTCCCCCACCAGCCTCACTGGGACAACCCCCACTTCCGTTGTTCATCATATTCAAAGGCTACAAATTCCTGCTGATCAATGGAAATGATATCAGCCTGCCCTGTAAAACACTCAGTGATGATATCAAGCAGTAATCTTCTCAACCACTTACGTGCCAATAGCTCAGCGGGATGCAAACCATCATAAAGAAGTTGAAAATTCAATGTGTTTTTTCCCCTTTTCCTCTTCACTAGATCAGCATTAAACTTAAGGGTGCTGCAACCAAGGTTATTGTTCAGCTCAACTATCTTTGTGTTAATGACTGAAATCTGTCTCTGAACCTCCAAATCAGATGGTGATGACTGACCAGATGCGGAAAATCCCCGAAAACTGTTGTAAATAGCTACTGAATAGGCTGGAAGCCCTATGAATTTAATACGCCCACCACTGGCGAGAACAATATCCCGTGCCCTACAATACTGTTCATAAATTCTGTCTGGAGTCCTATCTCCCCACTTTCGAACATCAATCCGGCCACGTGACACTTTTGATGTAATATCACAAGTGCCTATCCAAACATAAACAAAAACTGGTTTACCATATTTAGCTACAATATCAGACAACTTCTGTTCCAGGAGGTCAACACAAACAGCTGCTGTGCCCCCTCTAACACAAAGAAATTCTAAAAACAGCTGATTCTCTTCATAGACTCTTTTTAAAGATGAACCCTTGCTATCGGACAAAAGAACTGCAGAGAAGTTACTGTCCCCTGATGGCACCTTCAATGGACGCTTCTCCAAAAACCTCTTTAGATCCGTCTCGGACATCTAATAGAGAATACATTATTTATGATTAATGTTCACACGGCCAATCACAAAAATATATTCATGTTTCCAATAAAATTTTGAAAATACAATTTTTTTTTTTTTAGATTATTATACAAGGTAAGGAGACATTGGGCACAAATTTGTGCATATACCCCAATCCAATAACAGGTGAGCTAACAATCGCTCTCCTCAGAAATTCCAGGGGAGTGATTTTGAAATCACAGAGAGTAACTGCAAATTGAAATATTGCAGAAATTCAAATAATGGGATTTTTTTTTTTTTTTTTTTTTTTTAATTTTACCCTACTCAAGATTCACTGGAATCTGACCCACTAATGCTCAAAATAATAGAAATTTCAGTGAAACTCCTACATGTATGACTTCAAACGCATTACTTGTGTTTCCACTGACCCAGTGTTAATTCATTTTGTATTGTTCCTTCACACTGAATAATGAGTAGGTGAAGAAACAGGAAACATTTTGAATTTCATTTTTGTGGCCTAATACAATAAAACTTTGAAACTGCTATCAATCAGCTTCGAATAATAAAATACGGGTTCACTAAAATATCTCTATTCCATTATGCATGAAAATAATGTTGTTCACTGTGAACAACATCAACACAACACCTTACACTTCAGCTTAGAACCCAGGATATGCTTTATGCTTACTGAAACAGACTGTATATAGCAAGTAATATTTCATGGCAAAAAATTTTAAAAAAAAAATATACATGTAGGCTGTATTGTACTGGTATCAGTCTGATATAATGTATTCCAGATCCCGTACTATTTAAACATTACTGAATACCAAATTTGTATTTTAAAATGTTTGCCATTCGCAGTGAATAGCACTCTTTGATTAATAGCACGAGCACTGCTAATTATTTTTGAAAATATATTTTACTCTAGATATACATGTACAGTTTATATTTATCCTAATCAAATCCTGTATTGCTTTTGGCCTTTGTTGTGTAGGAGAATGAATAACAATTAGAAGAGAATATATTTCCAAGACGAGTGAATACCTCGGTGGAATAAACAATTCAATATCTGGGAGATCCAAATATTTTTGACGATACCAGTACTGATAATCCAAATTTACAATATAACTTCAGCAGTACGCGATCACCAATACCAGTACTAATAATAGCAACAATAACAACAACAACAATAACAACAAACAGCCTGTCAGTTTCACTACTGAAAGAATAAAAACTACATGTGTATCAGAGCATTATTGTTCTGTGATACACTGTTGATAAATGATGAGGATTATTACTTGATGGAGCTAGGTGTATATATATCTCTTTTCCGAATATTCTACCAATATCTGGAAACTGAATATCAATCAAGAAGTTGTAATTATTTAGCGAATTTTCTCTGGTTTGACTGCATGAAAAATGGGCGTTTCCCCAGAAATATATATTTTTCTTTCATAATTTTCCCGAATTATCAGAAAAATAAAACAAACTGTTTGTTTGAGAACCATTCAAAGATCTCACCGTGGCCGTAGCTGTGTCTACTTTTCAGCAGCTTGTCGTTTTTCAGGAAAGGAAAACACTGGAAAACACGCGCAGATTGTCAATGTCAGTTCCGATGATCACATCAAAACACTGTCAAAATCCAATATTCCATTCAGGAATCCCACTTCTGACACCAAATGTTGCGTGGTCGTCGAGTCAGGACGTTTGCCAAGTTTAAATACCAAGAAAACACCGTCTTTACTGTCAGATAATTGCACTTTATTGGTGCAAACTGGTGTAAACACACCCGTACAGAAAATCTGACAACAGCAAACACAACGCGCGCGCGATCACACTCTATAACGTAAAAGTCTACCTCCGCGACCGGAGAGTTACATAGTAACAACAGTAACGATAACGTTCAGTATAACGAGTATTGGAAAGTCACAAAGTTTACAGTAATATGTATTATAATGTCACATGAATTTCAAAGTCACATCACAATATGGGGAATACATTCAGAATACAAAGAAAGTATTAGAATTGTGGTCGATTGTGGTCAAGGCACTTTCTCTTCAAGGTGAGGAACTGAGGAATACAATCATTGCGGTTCGATTTGTATTCAGAAAATCAGGAATACAAAGATTGTGGTTTGATTATGAATGTTTTTCATTCAATAACCTTCATAATCAAACCACAATCTTTGTATTCCAGATGACGTCATACAATCATCTCGGCGCCAAAATTAGATAGCAGACGGTCGAACCCAAACTCACTACTGGTCTGGTGTGCAGACAGAGTTCCATGCAAATGTTGATTGCTTGAGATTACAAATTGTTTTCCTTCCAACTTAAAATCTATTGACAGGTATGGATATTTGCTCATTTGTTTTAAGTGTCAAACATCCAAACTTGAATGTTTTTGCTGTACACATTTGGGTTTGTAAATTTCTGCTTGCGTAACAACCACAACATTACCGCGGGTCCAATTTCCGTTTTTTTCAACAACAAATTTTCGTTGATCATCCAAGATAACAGGAAATGTGTGAGCTAGCATGATCTTTATAAACATGAAATACTTTTAAAGCTATACGAAATTCATAAAGAAGTGATGTATTAATAGAATACAAGAGACTTTCTGATCTTGTTAGCGGACTACTTCATGGTCGTTGTTGTTGTTGGAATGGCTTCCTGTCACTATAGTATACTCTGTCTCACATTACGATGGTATGGGATTTTCTGCAATATCGGAGCCAGTCCTTCTTAGAGAGGTGAAATTCCCCACAGTATCTATATGTAATTTTTGCATTTTTATTCTGAAATTTGAAGAAAATCTATTCAGAATTAAAACAAATCTCCAATACCTCAATGTTAAAACATTGCAACGCCAACGTCATTGTGCTTTGAAAATAACCTGCGAGGTATTGGAGATTTTGTTTGATTCTGAACAGTTTTCTCTCAAATTTCAGAATAAAAATGCACAAATTACATACAGATACTGTGGGAAAATAATGTCGCGTTGTAATGTGAGACAGTAGATCTGTTACATGTACTGCACTGCAGGGAGAGAGACAGAAAAAAACTATACATCCAGCAAAGATACAATTTCTTCAAATCACTAAATGGTATGGATTATCTAAACCCCAGTTAAAGTTGATAAGTTATTGAGATCAGTATTTTTTCTTACAGAACTTGATGCTGGTATAGACCAGTATATTGTGATTGTAGATTTACACTATCTTCAAAACTATTTTTTAAAAGCTCATTTAATTGGCCTATTTAGATTTATATTCTCACAAAAATTGCAGTTGTTCGACCTTGTGACAAAATTACTGTCTGTCCCAGCTAATATAATCCAAGATGATTTCGGTGATATTTCGGAGACAATTTATCGTACAGCATTGAAACCTCACACAGTATATCAACTAAGAAATACTAATTTTTTCCCCATATTTCATTAAAATGTGTTGGGAATTGACGAAAATCACCAATACCTACCATGTTATTTTAGGTCTACGATAACGTTGATCTGCCGATGTCATAACATGCAGGCTTGCCGTCATGACGTCAAAAAATAACCTATCTCCCATGTAATTCTTGTTTTCGCGATTTGTTGAGAACTACTGGAAGGATTTTCTTGATACTTTGGAATAAAATTGGTACTTTTTAGTTTATCTCCTGTGTGAAGTTTCAATATCCTCCAATCAATTGTCTCCGGAATATCGTCGAAAACGTCTCGGATATATTATCTGGGACAGACAGTAAGCATAAACCTTATAATGTATACAAAGAAATAGTTAATAAACTTAATCAAACAATTTGACCATTGAGTGAGTGTGATTTAACTTGCTTAATTTCAACAATCTTTTAAATCATATCATGACATTTGGTTGGTTGGTTGTTTGAAATTTAACGTCGCACCTAACCTTATTGGTCACACGGCGACGATGATCCAAACATACCCTTGCAAAACCCTAACCCTAACAAAAACCTAACCAAAACTACAAAAAAAAATTGATCATTTGGGTCCTATTACTTTTCACTTCTTGTGCATAAATCCTGTACATCAGATGCCATACTGATTGCTCACAAGACCCCGCTCACAATTATCATTGATTTATTACTGTAGTTTATTTTAAACACTGTTCTTCAATCTTAATTCTCCCAAACAATTTCTCAGCGTACGTGAGAGGAAAATATTAATAATCCAGTTCATATCTGAAATAAATTCTCAATTGTGTGCTTAAAAATTGTTACTGCATGCATACCTTGATGATGATTTGCCCTGTAGGCTATATACATCAGTTGCATGGTATTGTATTCAGTGATTGTATTCGAAATACATGATTCCATTAGTATTCGAATACAATCATGCAATTAGTCCATCGATCTCAATTGTGGTTCTGCATTGTGGTTCAACCGCTAAACAACCTTCGAATACAAATCTAATTTAAATATTTCGGCGCATATACACACAGTCGGAATACAATCGGTGTTCGAAGACATTCCGAATACAATGAATCCCAAAAGTCTAACATGAGAACAAATCAGAACATTGTATTCACAATCCATTATGACCACAAAACTACCATAAAACTACCACAAACAATATTACATTCGGAAGACCAATATAATGTATTCGTCTTTGGTAAGGGTACCGACGTAACCCCAACGTAACCCGCCATTTTCGAGTCATGTGATGATCTACTTGTTCAAAATTACAGATCTACCACACCTCTTGGATGATACGAAAGATATTCATACCTATATATTTGATAAGCCCAGGCAATAATATCTGTTTCCGAGGTATGTATGAAAACCTGTAATTTATCAGAGTTTTCGAGTCTGTTCGCCGCCGGATGAAGGCCGAACAGAATCCGGTAAAACACCGGATATCGCTCCGCGATAATGGAGACACACGATTCGCAAGCCATCTTATGGATGGCGAAGTGTACCCAAATGCCCATAGTTGTCAGGGACCGCCGCAAAGGCTGCTGGGATACGTCCGTCTTCCATAGATTTTGGGCCATGGGAACTATCTAGACTATTACTGTCAGTTAATGCTAAGGCTAGGGAACTATCCTTCACCTTCCATAATGCCAGTTGCCAGGCCATTTGCGTACATTTCGTCATCCATAAGTGCGTATAGATGACCCAGATTATACCCAAATATATTTTCGTACACTTCGCCATCCATAAGATGGCTTGCGAATCGTCATTTGTGTACACTTCGCCATCCATAAGATGGCTTGCGAATCGTGTGTCTCCATTATCGCGGAGCGATATCCGGTGTTTTACCGGATTCTGTTCGGCCTTCACCCGGCGGCGAACAGATTCGAAAACTCTGATAAATTACAGGTTTTCATACATACCTCGGAAACAGATATTGCCTGGGCTTATCAAATATATGGGTATGAATATCTTTCGTATCATCCAAGAGGTGGGGTAGATCTGTAATTTTGAACAAGTAGATCATCACATGACTCGAAAATGGCGGGTTACGTTGGGGTTACGTCGGTAGACTTTAGCGGATTGGCTGACAAAGTCACGTGGTATTGATTTCTGGAAATTCCCTCTTGCAATTGCCGAAAGTAGTCTGAAATGGATACACACGATCCCAGGGTCAGTCTTACCGCGTATAGATGACCGAAATGGTTACAGGTTGGCGAATCGTGTGTCTCCATTATCGCGGAGCGATATCAGGTACTTTACCGGATTCTGTTCGGCCTTCATCCGGCAGAGAACCGACTTGAGAAATCTGATAAATTACAGGGTTTTCATTCCACTTCTGAAGCATATATTGCCTGGGCTTACAAGAGATACAGATATGAAACTTCCGTATCGTTCCCCAGAAATATATATTTTTCTTTCATAATTTTCCCGAATTATCAGAAAAATAAAACAAACTGTTTGTTTGAGAACCATTCAAAGATCTCACCGTGGCCGTAGCTGTGTCTACTTTTCAGCAGCTTGTCGTTTTTCAGGAAAGGAAAACACTGGAAAACACGCGCAGATTGTCAATGTCAGTTCCGATGATCACATCAAAACACTGTCAAAATCCAATATTCCATTCAGGAATCCCACTTCTGACACCAAATGTTGCGTGGTCGTCGAGTCAGGACGTTTGCCAAGTTTAAATACCAAGAAAACACCGTCTTTACTGTCAGATAATTGCACTTTATTGGTGCAAACTGGTGTAAACACACCCGTACAGAAAATCTGACAACAGCAAACACAACGCGCGCGCGATCACACTCTATAACGTAAAAGTCTACCTCCGCGACCGGAGAGTTACATAGTAACAACAGTAACGATAACGTTCAGTATAACGAGTATTGGAAAGTCACAAAGTTTACAGTAATATGTATTATAATGTCACATGAATTTCAAAGTCACATCACAATATGGGGAATACATTCAGAATACAAAGAAAGTATTAGAATTGTGGTCGATTGTGGTCAAGGCACTTTGTCTTCAAGGTGAGGAACTGAGGAATACAATCATTGCGGTTCGATTTGTATTCAGAAAATCAGGAATACAAAGATTGTGGTTTGATTATGAATGTTATTCATTCAATAACCTTCATAATCAAACCACAATCTTTGTATTCCAGATGACGTCATACAATCATCTCGGCGCCAAAATTAGATAGCAGACGGTCGAACCCAAACTCACTACTGGTCTGGTGTGCAGACAGAGTTCCATGCAAATGTTGATTGCTTGAGATTACAAATTGTTTTCCTTCCAACTTAAAATCTATTGACAGGTATGGATATTTGCTCATTTGTTTTAAGTGTCAAACATCCAAACTTGAATGTTTTTGCTGTACACATTTGGGTTTGTAAATTTCTGCTTGCGTAACAACCACAACATTACCGCGGGTCCAATTTCCGTTTTTTTCAACAACAAATTTTCGTTGATCATCCAAGATAACAGGAAATGTGTGAGCTAGCATGATCTTTATAAACATGAAATACTTTTAAAGCTATACGAAATTCATAAAGAAGTGATGTATTAATAGAATACAAGAGACTTTCTGATCTTGTTAGCGGACTACTTCATGGTCGTTGTTGTTGTTGGAATGGCTTCCTGTCACTAAAGTATACTCTCTCTCACATTACGATGGTATGGGATTTTCTGCAATATCGGAGCCAGTCCTTCTTAGAGAGGTGAAATTCCCCACAGTATCTATATGTAATTTTTGCATTTTTATTCTGAAATTTGAAGAAAATCTATTCAGAATTAAAACAAATCTCCAATACCTCAATGTTAAAACATTGCAACGCCAACGTCATTGTGCTTTGAAAATAACCTGCGAGGTGTTGGAGATTTTGTTTGATTCTGAACAGTTTTCTCTCAAATTTCAGAATAAAAATGCACAAATTACATACAGATACTGTGGGAAAATAATGTCGCGTTGTAATGTGAGACAGTAGATCTGTTACATGTACTGCACTGCAGGGAGAGAGACAGACAAAAACTATACATCCAGCAAAGATACAATTTCTTCAAATCACTAAATGGTATGGATTATCTAAACCCCAGTTAAAGTTGATAGGTTATTGAGATCAGTATTTTTTCTTACAGAACTTGATGCTGGTATAGACCAGTATATTGTGATTGTAGATTTACACTATCTTCAAAACTATTTTTTAAAAGCTCATTTAATTGGCCTATTTAGTTTTATATTCTCACAAAAATTGCAGTTGTTCGATCTTGTGACAAAATTACTGTCTGTCCCAGCTAATATAATCCAAGATGATTTCGGTGATATTTCGGAGACAATTTATCGTACAGCATTGAAACTTCACACAGTATATCAACTAAGAAATACTAATTTTTTCCCCATATTTCATTAAAATGTGTTGGGAATTGACGAAAATCACCAATACCTACCATGTTATTTTAGGTCTACGATAACGTTGATCTGCCGATGTCATAACATGCAGGCTTGCCGTCATGACGTCAAAATGTAATTCTTGTTTTCGCGATTTGTTGAGAACTACTGGAAGGATTTTCTTGATACTTTGGAATAAAATTGGTACTTTTTAGTTTATCTCCTGTGTGAAGTTTCAATATCCTCCAATCAATTGTCTCCGGAATATCGTCGAAAACGTCTCGGATATATTATCTGGGACAGACAGTAAGCATAAACCTTATAATGTATACAAAGAAATAGTTAATAAACTTAATCAAACAATTTGACCATTGAGTGAGTGTGATTTAACTTGCTTAATTTCAACAATCTTTTAAATCATATCATGACATTTGGTTGGTTGGTTGTTTGAAATTTAACGTCGCACCTAACCTTATTGGTCACACGGCGACGATGATCCAAACATACCCTTGCAAAACCCTAACCCTAACAAAAACCTAACCAAAACTACAAAAAAAATTGATCATGACATTTGGGTCCTATTACTTTTCACTTCTTGTGCATAAATCCTGTACATCAGATGCCATACTGATTGCTCACAAGACCCCGCTCACAATTATCATTGATTTATTACTGTAGTTTATTTTAAATACTGTTCTTCAATCTTAATTCTCCCAAACAATTTCTCAGCGTACGTGAGAGGAAAATATTAATAATCCAGTTCATATCTGAAATAAATTCTCAATTGTGTGCTTAAAAATTGTTACTGCATGCATACCTTGATGATGATTTGCCCTGTAGGCTATATACAGTCGATGATATAGACAGATGAGAAAAAACAACAACAACAACAACAATACACACACAATGAGGAGTAGTATATAAAAGGCGGATTGAGCCTTATTGACCTTTTTGCAGTTAAACTTGTGGCGGTCACGTGGCATGACGTGGCGGTCACAGAGGTCAAGATCACTATAGTTCCGCCACTTCCGGTGTGACTCAATCCGGCGTGACCTTGGAGCGGAGAGGGTCGAAAAAAAATACATGAACCCATGGGAAGGAAGACTTATAGTAATAAACACAATCTATAGGTGTTGTACCATGTTATTAGGATCAGTCTAGCATCCGTGCGACCCAGGGTCGAGCTTTTATTGTCCAGTACATCTTCGCAAAAATCAACAAACAAAAATGGCGGCTCCGCTTGCTGTGGGGACGCCCTCTCGACATCACGGCATCGATAGTGTTGCCCTCTAGAGGTAGGGCGGCATAATGGGTGCATGTAAAATTTCTCCAGCTATAAAAAGCGGAACACGGACTTTACCACTACAATAGGGGAAAACTCCTCTCAACCATATCCCAAAGGGCTAATATCGGTCCCCGGGCTTATGGGGGCCTGCCTAACCAGTCATGGATGTTTTCCCCTCAAATATAAAACGCGGAATACGGACTTTACTCCTACAATAGGGACCTGTATTATACAATATAGGGGGGAAATGCCTGTATGGGGTTTGGGAGTGATCATTTTTTATTTTTTTTTATTTTACTATGGGTTGTTTGGTCTTGTTTTTCACGTCTCGCCATGAAAAACACGATGGAAAGGGTCCCGAAGCTAAATGGTGAAATTTTCCGAAAAGTTCACGGAGGTCTGTATATAGGCCCATACTGGCTATGGGGGAGGGAGGGGGGGGGGGGGGATAGGTCCATACTGCGAAATTTTTCGTGGGTTTTACTATAGGTTGTTTGGTCTCGTTTTTCACATCTCACCATGTAGAACACGATGGGAAGGGTCTCGGAGGTAAGCGGTGAAATTTTTTGAAAAGTATCGGGTAAGTCTGTATATAGGCCCATACTGGCTATGGTGGGGGGATAGGTCTATACTGGGAAATTCACATCTGTTCATTGTGATATGGGTTGTTTGGTGTTGTTTTTCACGTTTCACCATGTAGAACACGATGGGAGGAGTCTCCAAGGTAAGCAGTGACATTTTTTGAAAAGTGCCGGGTGGGTCTGTATATAGGCCCGTACTGGCTATGGGGGGGGGGGGGGATAGGTCTATACTGGGAAATTCACACATGTTCATTGTGATATGGTTTGTTTGGTCTTGTTTTTCACGTCTCACCATGTAGAACACGATAGGAAGGGTCTCGGAGCTAAGCTGTAAATTGTTTTGAAAAGTACCCGGTAGGTCTGTATATAGGCCCATATAGGCCCATACTGGCTCAGTGGATAGGTCCATACTGGGTGGACGTTTTGGGGTCTAGGTAAGCCCCTATTGGTCCTATGGTGCCGTATGAGGTCTTATTTTGAAGCTCTCGTGGAGGTGCACCCGGCTGGATTAACGTATCGTCCGTTTTCAGTATTCTGCGCATGCGCACTGTGGCCGTATTATAGAAAGCAGCCATTTTGGGGGTTTGTGTGGGAGTGTTTGGGGCAGAGATGGACCACTATGGGTCCAAATGGGTCGTGGAAGGTGTCCAAGTGAAGCAGGGCCCAATGCTATAGGCTAGGGAACTATCCTTCACCTTCCATAATGCCATTTGCCAGGCCATTTGCGTACATTTCGTCATCCATAAGTGCGTATAGATGACCCAGATTATACCCAAATGCATTTTGGTACACTTCGCCATCCATAAGATGGCTTGCGAATCGTGTGTCTCCATTATCGCGGAGCGATATCCGGTACTTTACCGGATTCTGTTCGGCCTTCATCCGGCAGAGAACCGACTTGAGAAATCTGATAAATTACAGGTTTTTCATTCCACTTCTGAAGCATATATTGCCTGGGCTTACAAGAGATACAGATATGAGTAACTTCCGTATCATTCAAGAGGTATTGTAGGTCTGTAAATTTGAAGAAGTAGAACATCACATGACTCGAAAATGGCGGGTTACGTTGGTAGAATTTACTTGATTGGCTGACAATATCACGTGGGGTTGTTTTCGGGGGGAATCCCCGTTTTAGTTGCCGAAAGTAGGCTGAGAATGGATACACACGATCCTAGGGTCGGTCTTACCGGGTATAGATGACCGAGATGGTTACAGGCTGGACCCAGATGGTTACAGGTTTGTGCATGATGCATGGGTGACGTCATGGTTCGCTGATTTTCGTAGGAGTTGTCGGAAAACCCCGAATGCCATTTAACTCCCAACAACTGTGCCAAACCACTCAGATATATAGTCCCTTCCCTAAAGGATAATTATTAATCAATAGACGATTTAATTGGTATTATGACAATCTATTAATACATAATAAGGGGACATGTAAGGACAACCACCATGCCTAATAATGATAAATGAGCCTGCGAAATGGAGCATGCGCTGTGGGGAGGATGATATAAGGATTCGTCACAGTTCGGCATGTTGAATGAATGTTAGATTTGCGGCGCATGTTTTACAGCTAAGGTGCTTGGGCCAGCCTGTTTTTGAAGCTGAAAATGGCGGGGCTGAGCTTTTAAAAAGAGCGTAAAAATACACATGGAAAGAGATCATTAATCCAATATTTGCTTCATTGTCTCTTCCTTGGCAGCTTGTATTTCACTTGATATAGACAGGGATATCTTTGGTGAAATTATTCGGAATAATCGCCAATTTAGTTTCAAACACAAGAGATTTTTTTTAGCCTAGTTGGTTTTCTGCAGGTATGTGTTTTGTTAAGGACCTGTGTGATAGAAAAGGTAACATATATTCGTATAGGGATCTTTGTCAAATAAACATTTCTGCAGACAAGAATACTGATGATAAGATTGTGTTGTGCGTAAAAAGGAAACTTGGATACTGTGTATTCCCTAATGATACAAGTCCAAAAATACTCGATATCCCTACTATACAAGGTATTCCATTGAACTTGTGTCCAGGAAGATCAAAATTCTTCTATAATTTGTTCCTAGAGAAAGATTCTTTTGTTTCACCAGCACATTCAAGGAGCTTGTTAGTTGCGAATAGATTACCAGTTTCAATGAAGCTTAAACAATTGCAATTTAAGATAATTCACGGCATATATCCTTGTAATTGCTATCTGATGAAAGTGAAAAAAGTAAACTCGGGCAAATGTAATAGATGTAATG
This sequence comes from Hanleya hanleyi, assembly GCA_036873755.1. Taxonomy (NCBI): domain Eukaryota; kingdom Metazoa; phylum Mollusca; class Polyplacophora; order Lepidopleurida; family Hanleyidae; genus Hanleya; species Hanleya hanleyi. Next base: position 22,552 of record JAVTVY010000208.1, read on the forward strand.
AAAGAGACGATATACACCATTCATTATTTCTTTGTCCTGATATGCACAGTTTCCTTGAAGATCTTTCCCTGTGGTTGTTATCCAAGTTTGATATAGAGGCTTTATACAATTTTGATGTTGAACGCTTCATATATGGTAGTAGTATAGAAAGAGGATTTAAGGCCGTACTTCGAGCCCAATTGACCCTATTGACCTTTTGCGCAATGTGCATTTCGTGAAGGTCACGGGGCGTGCATGGGGAGGACAAGTGCACATGACTTTTGACCTCGAATTTATCCGCGGTGATGCGGCCTGGCTGTCATGCGGTCACTTCCGCGGACAGAAAGTAGTCACATGTCAACCAAGTGACTTCCAATGTTAATGTATACGGGGAATGCCTAAACAGAGTATGGGAATAGACGTTTTGGGACCGAGGTGGGTCCCTAGTGGACCTATTGGGTCGAGTGAGGTGTCAAAGTGAAGCGCTCCTCAAGGACCATCCAGTCATGTGTGGGTGCATGTAAATTGAGTATTTGTCCCCGAAAATATAAAAAGCGGAACACAGACTTTACCCCTAAAATAGGGGAAAACTCCTATCAACCCTATCCAAAAGGGCTAATATCGGTCCCCCGGCTTATCGCGGCCTGCTGAGAGAGGTAGGGTGGGGGGAGTGGGTGTATGTAAATTTAGGATTTGTTCCCGAAAATATAAAAAGTGGAGCACGGACTTCACCCCTACAATAGGGGCCCGTATTATACAATATACGGGAAAATGCCTGTATGGGGTATGGTGGGTGGTCATTTTTTTGTTGTGGATTTTACTATTGGTTGTTTGGTCTTGTTTTTCACGTCTCGCCACGAAAAACACGATGGGAAGGGTCTCGGAGGTAAGTGGTGAAATTTTTTGAAAAGTACCGGGTAGGTCTGTATATAGCCCCATACTGGCTATGGGGGATAGGTCCATACTGGAAAATTCACACATGTTCATTGTGATATGGGTTGTTTGGTCTTGTTTTTCACGTCTCGCCACGAAAAACACGATGGGAGGGGTCTCGAAGGTAAGCGGTGAAATTTTTTGAAAAGTACCGGGTGGGTCTGTATATAGGCCCGTACTGGCTATGGTGGGGGGGATAGGTCTATATTGGGAAATTCACACATGTTCATTGTGATATGGTTTGTTTGGTCTTGTTTTTCACGTCTCACCATGTAGAACACGATGGGAAGGGTCTCGGAGGTAAGCGGTAAATTGTTTTGAAAAGTACCCGGTAGGTCTCCATATGGGCCCATACTGGCTCAGTGGATAGGTCCATACTGGGTGGACGTTTTGGGGTCTAGGTGAGCCCCTATTGGTCCTATGGTGCCGTATGAGGTCTTATTTTGAAGCTCTCGTGGAGGTGCACCCGGCTGGATTAACGTTTCGTCCGTTTTCAGTATTCTGCGCATGCGCAGTCTGGCCGTATTATAGAACGTAGCCATTTTGGGCGTTTGTGTGGGAGTGTTTGGGGTAGAGATGGACCACTATGGGTCCAAATGGGTCGTGGAAGGTGTCGAAGTGAAGCAGGGCCCAATGCTATAGGCTAGGGAACTATCCTTCACCTTCCATAATGCCGTTTGGCAGGCCATTTGCGTACATTTCGTCATCCATAAGTGCGTATAGATGACCCAGATTATACCCAAATGCATTTTCGTACACTTCGCCATCCATAAGATGGCTTGCGAATCGTGTGTCTCCATTATCGCGGAGTGATATCCGGTACTTTACCGGATTTTGTTCGGCCTTCATCCGGCAGAGAACCGACTTGAGAAATCTGATAAATTACAGGTTTTTCATTCCACTTCTGAAGCATACATTGCCTGGGCTTACAAGAGATACAGATATGAGTAACTTCCGTATCATTCAAGAGGTATTGTAGGTCTGTAAATTTGAAGAAGTAGAACATCACATGACTCGAAAATGGCGTGTTACGTTGGTAGAATTTACTTGATTGGCTGACAATATCACGTGTGGTTGTTTTCGGGGGGAATCCCCGTTATAGTTGCCGAAAGTAGGCTGAGAATGGATACACACGATCCCAGGGTCGGTCTTACCGGGTATAGATGACCCAGATGGTTACAGGTTGTGCATGATGCATGGGTGACGTCATGGTTCGCTGATTTTCGTAGGAGTTGTCGGAAAACCCCGAATGCCATTTAACTCCCAACAACTGTGCCAAACCACTCAGATATATAGTCCCTTCACTAAAGGATAATTATTAATCAATAGACGATTTAATTGGTATTATGACAATCTATTAATACATAATAAGGGGACATGTAAGGACAACCACCATGCTTGGGGTCTAATAATGATAAATGAGCCTGCGAAATGGAGCATGCGCTGTGGGGAGGATGATGTAAGGATTCGTCACAGTTCGGCATGTTGAATGAATGTTAGATTTGCGGCGCATGTTTTACAGCTAAGGTGCTTGGGCCAGCCTGTTTTTGAAGCTGAAAATGGCGGGGCTGAGCTTTTAAAAAGAGCGTAAAAATACACATGGAAAGAGATCATTAATCCAACATTTGCTTCATTGTTTCTTCCTTGGCAGCTTGTATTTCACTTGATATAGACAGGGATATCTTTTGTGAAATTATTCGGAATAATCGCCAATTTAGTTTCAAACATAAGAGGTTTTTTTTTAGCCTAGTTGGTTTTCTGCAGGTATGTGTTTTGTTAAGGACCTGTGTGATAGAAAAGGTAACATATATTCGTATAGGGATCTTTGTCAAATATATAACATTTCTGCAGACAAGAATACTGATGATAAGATTGTGTTGTGCGTAAAAAGGAAACTTGGATACTGTGTATTCCCTAATGATACAAGTCCAAAAATACTCGATATCCCCACTATACAAGGTATTCCATTGAACTTGTGTTCAGGAAGATCAAAATTCTTCTATAATATGTTCCTAGAGAAAGATTCTTTTCTTTCACCAGCACATTCAAGGAGCTTGTTAGTTGCGAATAGATTACCAGTTTCAATGAAGCTTAAACAATTGCAATTTAAGATAATTCACGGCATATATCCTTGTAACTGCTATCTGATGAAAGTGAAAAAAGTAAACTCGGGCAAATGCAATAGATGTAATGAAAGAGATGATATACACCATTCATTATTTCTTTGTCCTGAAATGCACAGTTTCCTTGAAGATCTTTCCCTGTGGTTGTTATCCAAGTTTGATATAGAGGCTTTATACAATTTTGATGTTGAACACTTCATATATGGTAGTAGTATAGAAAGAGGATTTAAGGCCGTATTTCGAGCCCAATTGACCCTATTGACCTTTTGTTTAATGTGCATTTCGTGAAGGTCACGGGGCGTGCATGGGGAGGACAAGTGCACATGACTTTTGACCTCGAATTCATCCGCGGTGATGCGGCCTGGCTGTCATGCGGTCACTTCCGCGGACAGAAAGTAGTCACATGTCAACCAAGTGACTTCCAATGTTAATGTATACGGGGAATGCCTAAACAGAGTATGGGAATAGACGTTTTGGGACCGAGGTGGGTCCCTAGTGGACCTATTGGGTCGAGTGAGGTGTCAAAGTGAAGCGCTCCTCCAGGGCCATCCAGTCATGTGTGGGTGCATGTAAATTGAGTATTTGTCCCCGAAAATATAAAAAGCGGAACACGGACTTTACCCCTAAAATAGGGGAAAACTCCTATCAACCCTATCCAAAAGGGCTAATATCGGTCCCCCGGCTTATCGCGGCCTGCTGAGAGAGGTAGGGTGGGGGGAGTGGGTGTATGTAAATTTAGGATTTGTTCCCGAAAATATAAAAAGTGGAGCACGGACTTCACCCCTACAATAGGGGCCCGTATTATACAATATGCGGGAAAATGCCTGTATGGGGTATGGTGGGTGGTCATGTTTTTGTTGTGGATTTTACTATGGGTTGTTTGGTCTTGTTTTTCACGTCTCGCCACGAAAAACACGATGGGAAGGGTCTCGGAGGTAAGTGGTGAAATTTTTTGAAAAGTACCGGGTAGGTCTGTATATAGCCCCATACTGGCTATGGGGGATAGGTCCATACTGGAAAATTCACACATGTTCATTGTGATATGGGTTGTTTGGTCTTGTTTTTCACGTCTCGCCACGAAAAACACGATGGGAGGGGTCTCGAAGGTAAGCGGTGAAACTTTTTGAAAAGTACCGGGTGGGTCTGTATATAGGCCCGTACTGGCTATGGTGGGGGGGGGGGATAGGTCTATACTGGGAAATTCACACATGTTCATTGTGATATGGTTTGTTTGGTCTTGTTTTTCACGTCTCACCATGTAGAACACGATGGGAAGGGTCTCGGAGGTAAGTGGTGAAATTTTTTGAAAAGTACCGGGTAGGTCTGTATATAGCCCCATACTGGCTATGGGGGATAAGTCCATACTGGGAAATTCACACATGTTCATTGTGATATGGGTTGTTTGGTCTTGTTTTTCACGTCTCACCATGTAGAACACGATGGGAGGGGTCTCGAAGTTAAGCGGTGACATTTTTGAAAAGTACCGGGTAGGTCTGTATATAGTCCCATACTGGCTTAGGGGGATAGGTCCATACCGGGTGGACGTTTTGGTATCTAGGTGAGTCGCTAGTGGTCCTATGGTGTCGTATGAGGTCTTATTTTGAAGCTCTCGTGGAGCAGCATCTGACTGGACCATTTTCAATATTCTGCGCTTGAGCAGTCTGATCTTAGTATAGAAAGCAGGCATTTTGGGGGGTATGGGGGGGTGTTTGGGGTAGAGATGGACCACTATGGGTCGTGGGAGGTGTCCATATGAAGCTTGTGTGGGGTAGAGTCAGAATGGCGTATTTTCTTTTTATTGCAAGTCGCGTCAATCTGCGCATGCGCAGTTGGATGTAGTAAGTAAAGTGGTCATTTTGGGGGTGCATGGAGGTGTTTTTGGGGTAGAGATGGACCACTATGGGCCCGAATGTGTCGAGGGAGGTGTCATTTTGTAGTTCTCGGGGTGTAGACCCCGATTTGAGGGCTGTCTACAGCATCTATAACGTCATCGTTGACGTCATCAGTACGAGTAGTAGCGAAAGTGGGCATTTTGGGGCAGTGAAGGAAGGTATTTGGTGTAGACATGGACCCCTATTGGTCCGAATGTGTCGCGGGAGGTGTCATTATGTAGCTCTCGGAGTGTAGACCCCGATTTGAGGGCTGTCCACAGCATCTGTGACGTCATCGGTGACGTCATCACTACGAGTAGTAGCGAAAGTGGACATTTTGGGGAAGTGAAGAAAAGTATTTGGTGTAGAGATGGACCACTATTGGTCCGAATGCGTCGTGTGGGATGTTATCTTGTAGCCTTCAGGGTGCAGACCACGATTTGAGGGATGTTCACGTCATCTGTGACGTCATCAGTAGGAGTAGTAGCCAAAGTGGGCATTTTGGGGATGTGAAGGAAGGAATTTTGGGGTAGAAATGGACCATACTTGGTCCGAATGCGTCGTGTGAAGTGGCATCTTGTAGCAACGACCGCCAACGCCGAGCTCAACGCTTCAACGCCCTGATGAATTAGCCCAAAGCTCTGATTTTCATGGAATTGTCACTAATTCATTGGAAATGCAGTGACGCCCGTCAACGTCCGTCGTTACGCCTTAACGCCCTAGCATAACGCCTTGATGACATGATATAGACAGATACACACACAATGAGGAGTAGTATAGAAAAGACGGATTGAGCCTTATTGACCTTTTTGCAGTTAAACTTGTGGCGGTCACGTGGCATGACGCGGCGGTCACAGAGGTCAAGGTCACTATAGTTTCGCCACTTCCGGTGTGAATCGATCGGGCGTGACCTTGGAGCGGAGAGCGTCGAAAAAAATACATAAACTCATGGGAAGGAAGACTTATAGTCATAAACACAATATATAAGTGTTGTACCATGTTATTAGGATCAGTCTAGCATCCGTGCGACCCAGGGTCGAGCGTTTATTGTCCAGTACATCTTCGCAAAAATCAACAAACAAAAATGGCGGCTCCGCTTGCTGTGGGGACGCCCTCTCGACATCACGGCATCGATAGTGTTGCCCTCTAGAGGTAGAGCGGCATAATGGGTGCATGTAAAAGTTGTCCAGATATAAAAAGCGGAACACGGACTTTACAGCTACAATAGGGGAAAACTCCTATCAACCATATCCCAAAGGGCTAATATCGGTCCCCGGGCTTATGGGGGCCTGCCTATCCAGTCATGGATGTTTTCCCCTCAAATATAAAACGCGGAATACGGACTTTATTCCTACAATAGGGGCCTGTATTATACAATATAGGGGGAAAATACTTGTATGGGGTTTGCGAGTGGTCATTTTTTTTATTTTTTTTATTTTACTATGGGTTGTTTGGTCTTGTTTTTCACGTCTCGCCATAAAAAACACGATGGAAAGGGTCCCGAAGCTAAGCGGTGAAATTTTCCGAAAAGTTCACGGAGGTCTGTATATAGGCCTATACTGGCTATGGGGGAGGGAGGGGGGGGGGATAGGTCCATACTGGGAAATTTTTCGTGGGTTTGATATTTTGGAACATCATGATGTCTTGCCGGCATCATTGAAAATTGTTGACCGCTTCTCTCTTGCAGGAAACAAGCCTATGTTTATGTATACTTTTGTCTTTTTGAATTTGGTGCTAATACTGTTATATGGAAATGGAATAGGTCTTTGGATTATGGACGCGGATATTCTCTAATGGACGACGGCTGGATTATGAATGACGGACTAGACGCTTGTAATTACTATAGGTTGTTTGGTCTCGTTTTTCACATCTCACCATGTAGAACACGATGGGAAGGGTCTCGGAGGTAAGCGGTGAAATTTTTTGAAAAGTACCGGGTAGGTCTGTATATAGGCCCATACTGGCTATGGTGGGGGGATAGGTCTATACTGGGAAATTCACACCTGTTCATTGTGATATGGGTTGTTTGGTTTTGTATTTCACGTTTCACCATGTAGAACACGATGGGAGGGGTCTCGAAGGTAAGCGGTGAAATTTTTTGAAAAGTTCCGGGTGGGTCTGTATATAGGCCCGTACTGGCTCGGGGGAGGGGGGGGGGGGATAGGTCTATCCTGGGAAATTCACACATGTTCATTGTGATATGGTTTGTTTGGTCTTGTTTTTCACGTCTCACCATGTAGAACACGATGGGAAGGGTCTCGGAGGTAAGCGGTAAATTGTTTTTAAAAGTACCCGGTAGGTCTGTATATAGGCCCATATAGGCCCATACTAGCTCAGTGGATAGGTCCATACTGGGTGGACGTTTTGGGGTCTAGGTGAGCCCCTATTGGTCCTATGGTGCCGTATGAGGTCTTATTTTGAAGCTCTCGTGGAGGTGCACCCGGCTGGATTAACGTATCGTCTGTTTTCAGTATTCTGCGCATGCGCAGTCTGGCCGTATTATAGAAAGCAGCCATTTTGGGGGTTTGTGTGGGAGTGTTTGGGGTAGAGATGGACCACTATGGGTCCAAATGGGTCGTGGGAGGTGTCCAAGTGAAGCTTTTGTGGGGTAGAGTCAAAATGGCGTGTTTTTTAGTGCAAGTCGCGTCAATCTGCGCATGCGCGGTTGGGTGTAGTAAGTGAAGTGGTCATTTTGGGGGTGCGTGGAGGTGTGTTTGGGTAGAGATGGACCACTATTGGTCCGAATGCGTCATGTGGGGTGTCATCTTGTAGCCCTCGGGGTGTAGACCACCATTTGAGGGATGATCACGTCATCTGTGACGTAATTGGTGACGTCATCAGTACGAGTAGTAGCGAAAGTGGTCATTTTGGGGCAGAGAAAGAAGGTATTTGGTGTAGAGATGGACCGTCCTTGGTCCGAATGCGTCGTTTGGGGTGTCATTTTGTAGTTCTCGTGGTGCAACCGCGATTCGAGGGATGTCCACGGCATCTGTGACGTCATTGGTGACGTCATCAGTAGTAGTAGCTAAAGTGGGCATTTTGGGGGTGTGAAGGAAGGTATTTGGGGTAGAGATGGACCATCCTTGGTCCGAATGCGTCCTGTGGGGTGTCATCTTGTAGCCTTCGGGGTGGAGACCACGATTTGAGGGATGTCCACATCATCTGTGACGTCATTGATTTGTTTTCTTGATACTTCTGATAAAATAGATGAAACTATAAAACTATAACTGTAAATTCAGGATGGCCGAGTGGTCTAAGGCGCCAGTCCTAAGTGCTGGTCTGGGTTCGTCAGGGCGTGGGGTCGAAACCTACTCCTGACATGAGTTTTTTTTGTATATACAATTTTTGTATTATACCATATCTGTCCCGAATGTGCTGTATTACACCATATTTTGTCCTGTGTTATACAACATCTGTCCTGTATTATACCAAATCTGACCTGTATTGTACCATATTTGTCCTGTATTATACCATATCTGTCCTGGTTGTGCTGTATTATACCATATCGGTCCTGTATTATACAAAATCTGTGCTGTATTATATCATATCTCTCCTGTATTGTATCATATATGTCCTGTGTTATACAATATATGTTCTGTATTATTCAATATTTGCACTCTATTATACCATATCTGTGCTGTATTATACCAAATCTGTGCTGTATTATACCAAATCTGTGCTGTATTATTCCATATCTCTCCTGTATTGTATCATATATGTCCTGTATTATACAATATATGTTCTGTATTATACAACATTTAACCTCTATTATACTATATCTGTGCTGTATTATACCAAATCTGTGCTGTATTATACAGTATCTGTGCTGTATTATACCATATATGTCCTGTATTATACCAAATCTGTGCTGTATTATACAGTATCTGTCCTGTATTATACAATATCTGTCGTTTATTATACCATATCTACCCTGTATTGTACCATATATGTCCTGTATTATACAATATATGTTCTGTGTTATACAATATTTGCCCTCTATTATACCATATTTGTGCGGTATTATACCATATCTGTGCTGTATTATACAATATCTGTCCTGTATTATACCATATCTGTCCTACTTTGTAACATATGTGTCCTGTACTATACAATATATGTTCTGTATTATACCATATCTGTCCTGTATTATACCATACCTGTGCTGTATTATACCATATCTGTCCTGTATTTTACAATATCTATCCAGTATTATACCGAATCTGTGCTGTATTATACCATATCTGTCCTGTATTATTCCATATCTGTCCTGTATTCAACGCTTAGCTTAACGCTTCAACGCCCTGGTGAATTAGCCCAAAAGCTCTGATTTTCATGGAATTGACACTAATTCATCGAAGTGCGGTGACGCCCGTCATTACATCCGTCTCAACGCCTTAACGCCATGATATAGACCGGAGAGAGAGCAACAACAACAACAACAACAAGGATGACAATCCAATAATTTTAATATCCCTCCAGTACATCATACCCACGCTGGGGGAGTCGCGTTATGTATGTTTACAATTCTCGTGGGCTCTTGTCCAATCCGGAGCCATCATTTGAGAAAGTTTAATCTCCGGCCAGAATCGCTTTTGGCCTAAGTGTCGTCGAGCAGGCCAGGATACTGTAACGGCAGCATGTCCTGAAACAATTGTTTGCGCATTTGGGATGTAGTAAGTAAAGTGACCATTCCTGGGGTGCGCAGGGTTATATTTCAGAGACAGGTTCTATATCTCATCCATAGATGGCGTTTAGGGTATCATCTTGAAGCTCTCGTATTGTAGACCACGACATGAGTGATTTCCATGTCATCTGTGACGTCATTGTTGACGTCATCAGTACGAGTGGTAGCGAAATTTTTATTAATCGATCAATACATACGGAATGATGGGGACACGAGTTAATCCCTATATGTACAGACACCACCACACACCACTATTACCACCACCACCACCACACACCAGTTCTGTCACCATCACACGCTACCACACACCACCACCACTACCACACACCTCTATTACCACCACCACACACCAGTTCTACCACCACTATTACCACCACCACCACGTCAACGTCAATGCCCGGTGGTGGTACCACCACCACCACCACCACCACCACACACCATTATTACCGCCACCACACACCAGTTCTACAACCACCACCACCACCACCACCACCACACACCACCACCACCACCACCACCACCACCACCACCACCACATTTGACCCCTGTGCACCATTAGTGAGTGAGTGTGACTGAGTGAACGAGTGAGTGAGTGAGGCGTACACAACACCCTTGAGGCGTCCCCAACGCCCGTCTTAATGCATGGACGCACTAACGAGGGTGAGTGAGTGAGTGAGTATTCCGGTTCCGGTCACGTGACAGTAAACATGAAAACCCCGGATGTAAGATGAGGATCCGGATGTAAGATGAGGACCTGGATGTAAAACCACAGTACCCACGGAAGTGACCTTGGACCCTGCGCTACTCGGAAGTGACCTCATCGTACGCAGGCACGCACACACATACCTGGTGCACCCTCTAACCTATAGCCCGTAGGGCATATGGTACACCAGGGTGTGGGTGCACCAGGTATGTTTGTGTGTGTGCCTGCGTACGATGACGTCACTTCCGAGTAGCGCAGGGTCAATGGTCGCTTCTGTGGGTACTGTGGTTTTACATCCGGGTCCTCATCTTACATTCGGGTTTTTCCATGTTTACTGTCACGTGACCGGAACCGGAAGACTCACTCACTCACTCACGCACTCACTTGGGGACGCCTCAAGGGTGTTGTGCACGCCTAACTCACTCATTCACTGACTTACACTCACTCACTAATGGTGCTCAGGGATCAAAGGTCACTTCCGGTCGCTTGACCGGAACCGGAAGTGTGCACCACGGGTACGCGCACCGAGCTGCAAGAGCTCCCATCCAAGAGCTCCGCCCCACGGGAGCTACTACCACCACCACCACCGGCGATGACGGGCGTGGTGGTGGTGGTGTGTGGTAGTGCGTGGTGGTGGTAATAGTGGTGTGTGGCGATGGTGGTGGTGGTGGTGGTAGAACTGGTGTGTGGTGGTAGCAATATTGGTGTGTGGTGGTGGTGGTGGTAGAACTGGTGTGTGATGGTGGTAATAGTGATGTGTGGTGGTGGTGGTGGTGGTGGTGGTGATGGTGGTGTGTGGTGTCTGGTGGTGATAGAACTGGTGTGTGGTGGTGGTGGTATTAGTGTTGTGTGATAGGGATTAACTCGTGTCCCTCATCATTCCGTATGTATTGGTCGACTAATCAAAATTTCGCTACCACTCGTACTGATGACGTCAACAATGATGTCACAGATGACCTGGAAATCACTCAAGTCGTGGGGTACACCACGAGTGCTTTAAGATGATACCCTACACGCCATCTTTGCGTGAGATATAGAACCTCAGCCTCTCCAATATAGCCCTGCGCACCCCAGGAATGGTCACTTTACTTACTACACCCCAAATACGCAAACTATTGTTTCAGGACATGCTGTCGTTACAGTATCCTGGCCTGCTCGACGACACTTACGCCAAAAGCGATTCTGGCCGGAGATTAACTTTCCCAAACGATGGCTTCTGATTGGACAAGAGCCTACGAGAATTGTAAACATACACAACGCGACTCCCCAGCGTGGGTATGATATACTGGAGGGATATTAAAATGATTGAATTGTCATTATTGTTGTTGTTGTTGTTCTCTCTTCGGTCTATATCATGGCGTTAAGGCGTTGAGACGGATGTAACGACGGGCGTCACCGCACTTCGATGAATTAGTGTCAATTCCATGAAAATCAGAGCTTTTGGGCTAATTCACCAGGGCGATGAAGTGTTAAGCTAAGCGTTGAATACAGGACAGATATGGTATAATACAGGACAGATATGGTAGAATACAGCACAGATTCGGTATAATACTGGACAGATATGGTAAAATACAGGACAGACATGGTATAATACAGCACAGATATGGTGTAATACAGGACAGATATGGTATAATACAGAACATATATTGCATAGTACAGAACATATATTGTATAGTACAGGACATATATGTTACAGTACAGGACAGATATGGTACAATACAGCACAGATATTGTATAATACATCACAGATATGGTATAATACCGCACAGATATTTTATAATTCAGCACAGATAAGGTATAATACCGCACAGATATGGTATAATAGAGGGCAAATATTGTATAATACATAACATATATTGTATAATACAGGACATATATGGTACAATACAGGACAGATATGGTATAATACAGCACAGATTTGGTATAATACAGGACAGATACTGTATAATACAGCACAGATTTGGTATAATACAGAACATATATGGTATAATACAGCACAAATATGGTACAATAGAGGACAGAGTTGGTATAATAAACGACAGATATTGTATAACACGGGACAGATATGGTATAATACAGCACAGATACTGTATAATACAGCACAGATTTGGTATAATACAGCACAGATATGGTATAATGGAAGGCAAATATTGTATAATACAGAACATATACTGTATAATACAGGACATATATGGTACAATACAGGAGAGATATGGTATAATACAAAAGGTGTATATACCAAAAAAACTCATGTCAGGAGTAGGATTCGAACCCACGCCCTGCATTGCGCAGACCAGCACTTAGGACTGGCGCCTTAGGCCACTCGACCATCCTGACTTTACATTTATAGTTTTATAGTTTTAGCTATTGTATCAGAAGTATCAAGTAAACAACTCATGTGTCAGGAGTAGGATTCAAACCCACGCCCTACATGTGCAGACAGCACTTGAGACTGGCGCCTTAGACCACTCGACCATCCTGAACTTTTACAGTTATAGTTCAAAGTCTCAAGTCATATGTAGCATTCATGCACGATGCGACCACCAAGTGTGTAGATGCGTCTACATGCAGAGAACTACAAAATGACACCCACACCAGGGCTTCGTGTTTAGCGCGAGTGATAGCTCACCTGCACTCAAACACTCGCGTAAATTCATGTCACGAGTGATTTTTAGCTCACGTAAACTGTCATATTTTATATTGTATTATATTGCAACCACTCGGCTGATTTCAAATACGCTCTCCTAAAATTTTGACGTGGGCTATTTTTAGCTCGCGTACTTAATTCTAAACACGAAGCCCTGCACACGATGCATTCGGATCAAGGATGGTCCATTTCTACACCAAATACCTTCCTTCACTTCCCAAAATGCCAG
>JAVTVY010000209.1:0-35481 GCA_036873755.1 Hanleya hanleyi
GATGGCCACTAACGTAGAGGGGCATGTAGCGGACTATAAGATTTTCATCCAAGACGCAGTCCTGTATGTCCGAAAAGTGAAACCGAATCCAGCCGTTCAATTGGGACACATGAAAGCCTTGGAAACAAAACCAGCCCAGTACCCTATCCGACGTGTGCAAACAAAAGTGTTCTCTGTGCCTGCTGGAAATATGGGCGCCAACAAAGAAAACCTGTTCCTGGGGAACTACCCAAGCGATTGATCCTGGCCTGTGTGGAAAATACCAGTTTCAGCGGAGCCTACCCAGAGAATTCGTTTGACTTTAAACATTTCGGCATCAATTTTGTGGCCCTGCATGTGGATGGACAACAGGTGCCAGCCACGGCCTTAACCCCGAACTTTGCGCGGAGGAATTTCATTCGAGCCTATCAGAGCCTGTTTACAGCCACCGGTCAAATCGACCAGGATGAAGGGAATATGATCAGTCGGGAGGACTACGCGAACGGATACACGTTGTTCTGTTTCGATCTGACCCCCACCTTAGAGAACGACCATCAGCTGGCCCTGGCCAAGCAAGGCCAATTTACGGTTGGATATCCACTTTGCACGAGCCCTCGGGACCACCGTCAATGTGATCTGCTACGCCGAGTTTGACAACATCATTCAAGTGGACAAGGCGCGCAACGTCCTGTGTGACTTTTCCACCTAACATGGATACAGACCAGATAACCACCGTGCCGGAGAATGACCCAGGGACACGTATGGTCTTTCAAGGGGTGTTCGCCCGAGATGTGTTCCCATTAGACCGTATGTATCCTGCTGCTTACGTTCTCAACACGGATCCGATGGATCGACCCGGTGAACACTGGGTGGCCGTGTACTTGACAGAACAGCAGGGCGAATACTTTGACCCGTACGGTCTGCCACCCCTCCATCCCGATTAACAGACTTCATGGATCAAGGCACAGAGACGTGGTGTTGGAACAGTCAAACGTTGCAAAGCCTGACCAGTGGCGTGTGCGGACAATATTGCTTGTTTTACCTGCACCATCGATGCCGGGGAAGACCCTTATCTACTATCGTACAGATGTTTGACGAGTACTCCCAGGCCGAGGACCGCGATGTACTCGTCTATGACTGGGCCGCCCATCATTTCAATGTACAAGCCCCGTTCTGGGCTTAAGTTAATGACAAGCCCCTTGTTCTGGGCTTCAATGTGCAAGCCCCTTGTTCTGGGCTTCAATGTGCAAGCCCCTTGTTCTGGGCTTCAGTTGATTACAAGCCCCTTGTTCTGGGCTTCAGTTTTCACGTGGTTGTTCTCACGTTGTTGTTGTTCACTGAATAAAAAAAAATGAGATCTCACCAAAAAACCCTGTCTTGTGTGTTTTATTCCTAATGCATCAATGCCCAATGTGGAGATTCAGTCAAACTGAAATCAGTGGTGTAGGATGGAGTCAAAATGTAACCCATCAAGTTTAGAAGGCAAGAGCACTATAGTAAAAAATAGAGAACCAATGAAATCAGCCTACAGACCAAGTACGTGTCTTTGGTCTAGGTTTGGAGCAGGCATTTCATTGAGGTACGTGTATACGGTGAGTGAAGAGACTCGTCCAACACGTATAGATTATGACTATAAGTTCTATGAGCATAATGCATGAAAGTGACTTTGAACACCGTATTAGTCAATCAGTGGCCTAGAATGGAGCCAAAGGTAACCCATCCATGTCCAGAAAAACATTACCCGGGTGTACAAGAACCCAGATGTAGGCGCGGACGTCGGCGAAAGCACACCGTGAATACCCCAATTCCATTGGCTGATTGTTCGATCGCTGATTGGTTCTTTTTCTCGACCGCTGATTGGCTCTTTTTCTCGACCGCTGATTGGTCCAAATGGAGCTGCCCATCTTTCCCAGGTTCATCTAGAATCCCCCTAGAATCTAGAATTTTTTATTGTGCTCAAGCTCTGACTATAGCGATGCCGCAACATTGTCTCATTGGACATTGGACCGTCTGACCTGGAGGTGACCCTTTGACCTTTTTGACCCGCGTCCGCGCGCGCACTGCCGGGGATGACGCGCGCACTTCCGGAGAACTCGCGCGCGCGCGCTCGCGCTGCGGGGCGCTGGGGCGGGGCGGGAAAACACAAAACACACCGGCGATTGAACATACGGACGTCTAAGAGGAAACATTAGGAACTCTTCTATGTTTGGAGGTAGTTTTTAGTGAAAAACCCGGAAGTGACGTCATACAGGGTCCAGTTTTCGACACTAAGTGACCACATCCGACAAAATGGCCAGTTTTCGACACCGGATGTGCCGCCATCTTGAACACACGTGCCGCCATCTTGGATATGTCCCATAATGCACCGGGTCAAAATACTCTCTTCTGATTGGACGAGCTCTGGGACGGATTTGAAATACTCGCTTCTGATTGGACGAGACCTCCGTATTGCATCTGCGCATGCGCAGAATGATATTCCTACCGCACACCCAACCCATCAGATGCCCCTTCACGAATGCTTCACTTAGATACCTCACTCGACCCCATTGGTGCATTAGGGGCTCCCCTACATCCCAACACGGCTATTTTCATACACTTGGGCCACCGCGCATGCGCAGAATGCCGATAGTTCAACCCCACACCTAGCCCATCAGATGCCCCTTCACATAAGCTTCACTTTGATACCTCACTCGACCCCATTGGTCCATTAGGGGCTGCCCTAGCTCCCAACACGGCTATTTCCATACCCTTGGGCCACCGCGCATGCGCAGAATGCCGATAGTTCAACCCCATATCCAGCCCATCAGATGCCCCTTCACGAATGCTTCACTTTGATACCTCACTCGACTCCATTGGTCCATTACGGGCTCCCCTAGCTCCAACACGGCTATTTCCATACCCTTGGGCCACCACGCATGCGCAGAATGCCGATAGTTCAACCCCACACCCGGTCCATCAGATGCCCCTTCACGAATGCTTCACTTTGATACCTCATACGACTCCATTGGCCCATTAGGGACTCCCCTAGCTCCAAAACCGCTATTTCCATACCCTTGGGCCACCGCGCATGCGCAGAATGCCGATATTTCAACCCCACACCCAGCCCATCAGATGCCCCTTCACGAATGCTTCACATCGATACCTCACTCGACCCCACTGGACCAGTAGTCAATCTCCTAGCTCCAAAAAGGCTATTTTCATACCCTTTGGCCTCCGCGCATGCGCAGAATGCCGATAGTTCAACCCCGCGCCCAGCCCATCAGATGCCCCTTCACCTAACCTTCAATTTGATACCTCACTCGACCCCATCGGACCCTTAGGGGCTCCCCTAGCTCCAAAAAGGCTATTTTCATACCCTTCGGCCGCCGCGCATGCGCAGAATGACGATATTTCAACCCCACACCCAGCCCATTAGATGCTCCTTCACCTAACCTTCACTTTGATACCTCACTCGACCCCATCGGACCATTTTATCTAGGGACTACTTTTTCTCCGCGGAAGCGGACCGAATCACCGCCAAAACCACGGCCAAACCGCATCACCGCGCATGAATACATTTTTTTTTTTTTTTTTTTTGCCGGAACTTTTTTTTTGCCCGAACATGCCCGAACATGCCCGAACCACGCCGCCATCTTGCTTTACAACATGGCCGACAGCCGCCAATCAAATTCAACCTCACACTTACAATTCAACCAATCAAAAGCCTCGTTACAAACCATCCAGTTGTGACGTCATAGTTACATCCGGGCGAACGGCGGCTTTAGTTGCTCAACATCCACTACTGATATGGTGATCGGCGGGAGAAAACCTCAGGGGGCTTGTGGTATCCCAGCATAATACGAAAGGCATATACATTTACAAAAGACGTCAATTTATGTTTGTGAGATGTTGAGGAATGAAAAGTAATTATCAGAGAGTGCGGTGAATAAAATACAACCACTGGTATATACTGTATGTGTTTAATTAAGAGTGTACATGGGTGTAGTGTTATCTGTTTGTAGCTATTGTTTCGCAAGTGTTTTGAATAATGATATGGATGTACATTTGTGTAAGTCGGAGGGTAACTTGTTCCATTCTCTAGGGGCTTTGATTTTAGGTGGGTGAAATGAAAGTTCGGAAGAAGGGTCTATATAATTTGTATGAGGAACCCCTAGTAGGATAATTGTGTAGGTCAGGTAATTTGGTGAAGTACTTATGGAATGGTTTGGGCAGCAATGAGCAATGATGGATGAATTTCTGACAGAATTCCAACATAACATAACGATTAAGTTCTAAGACCGGCAATATTTTGAGGCTGGCAAATAAAGGATTTGAGTGTTCGAATTTATTCGAAAGGGAAATAATTTGAATTGCTCTTTTTGCAGGAGAATTAGACGTTTTAGGTGGCTAACATAAGTGTTGCCCCAAATGACATTACAATAGGATAGATAGGGATAAATGAGTGAGTAGTACAAGATATAAAGGCTTCTTTTGTTTGGACATTGCTTGACTGAATTAATCATGCCAATGTTTCTCGATATTTTCTTGCAGAGTTCGTTGATATGATTTCTCCAATTTAATTTTCATTCAAGTATACTCCGAGAAACTTAAAACAATCAACTCTTTCAATTACAAGCGTCTAGTCCGTCATTCATAATTCAGCCGTCGTCCATTAGAGAATATCCGCGTCCATAATCCAAAGACCTATTCCATATTCCATATAACAGTATTAGCACCAAATTCAAAAAGACAATCATAGTATACATAAACATAGGCTTGTTTCCTGCAAGAGAGAAGCGGTCAACAGTTTTCAATGATGCCGGCAAGACATCATGATGTTCCAAAAATATCAAATCCGTATCGCTGATCAGTATTCTTAATCCATAATATTCGTTGTAAAGTCGTCATCTAAAGAATGACGTATCTCAGTCACGCTTTGATTGTGACTGTTCATATGAGTACCATGAGGATCTTGAAGTACATGGGTTCATACGGCCCCTAGCCCCGGGTTAAGCGGAATTAGACACAAGTTACGAAACGTAGCGCCATAGATCTTGCACGCTACGTTCGTATATTGCTATCAGCATGCGATATGTATCGCCAAATTTGAGAAACTTTGAGTGGAGGCGCTTGGTGGAATAGCCCTGTTTTATAAGTTTCTGCAACAATGTTTTGTGACGTTGATTAAAATCGTCACATGTAACACAGGATCTAGCAAATGCTACTAAGCGAGATATGTATACGCCATATGCAGGTCCCACTGGAATATTACTGTCCAGAAAGGGATAGCTTACGATGTCGAAATTGTAATCATCTTGTTTTGTCATAAAGTCGACGAGAGAGAATGCCCGCTTCATTTTTATACAGATATAGATCTAAATATGATGTGCCTATAGGGTTATCTGTAGTTTCCTTTAAATCCAGTGAAGGTGGATATATATCCTTCACTGCGTCATTTATATAGCGATTATCCACAGCGAGAAGATCGTCTATATAGCGTTTGGTGAATGAGAAGGAACGGGCTTTGAATGGATCGGTTTTTGAAAGCGCCTGCATATAGTCATATTCATAAGAGAACAGATACAGGTCAGCCAACATGGGTGCACAATTAGTACCTATTGGAATACCTATATGCTGCTGATATATTGTGTTGCCAAATTTCACATAGATATTTGTAATGAGAAATTCAAGCAACTCTATAAACAGAGAAACATCCCATGAATGATATCTCTTGTATGTAGTAGAGCTAAAGAATGCTTAATGGCTTCCGACATTAATATATCTACGATCAGTTTTCTTGAACACAGATACTATTAATGAACTTAGACGGTCAATAAGGTCCTGATGAGGGATTGTAGTATAGAGAGTCGAGAAATCTCAGGTGGATGCTAAACCCCCGGGGCTAGGGGCCGTATAAACCCATGTACTTCAAGATCCTCATGGTACTCATATGAACAGTCACAATCAAAGCGTGGCTGAGATACATCATTCTTTAGATGACGACTTTACAACGAATATTATGGATTAAGAATACTGAT
Source organism: Hanleya hanleyi (assembly GCA_036873755.1). Lineage (NCBI taxonomy): Eukaryota > Metazoa > Mollusca > Polyplacophora > Lepidopleurida > Hanleyidae > Hanleya > Hanleya hanleyi. Next base: position 5,997 of record JAVTVY010000209.1, read on the forward strand.
CAGCGATACGGATTTGATATTTTTGGAACATCATGATGTCTTGCCGGCATCATTGAAAACTGTTGACCGCTTCTCTCTTGCAGGAAACAAGCCTATGTTTATGTATACTATGATTGTCTTTTTGAATTTGGTGCTGAATACTGTTATATGGAATATGGAATAGGTCTTTGGATTATGGACGCGGATATTCTCTAATGGACGACGGCTGGATTATGAATGACGGACTAGACGCTTGTAACATGTCTGTACGGTATGTGACCTTTAGCATCAAGTTCTTCCGTAAGACATTTTGAGTTTTTCAATATCCACATACATTCAACGCCAGAGTTCTTAGAAATAGTGGCGCAATACCTTTCCCAAAATACTTTTACCTCCTGAAGGGCCCTCGTCAATAGGGTTGAAAGAAGCTTGGTGGTGCAGCTTCTAGAACCAGCTATGAATCTAGCTTTGTATGGTGATTTGTGCATTTTGGGAGTCCAGTATAGTTTTGGTATGTCGTTATGATTGATTGGAAGACAAATACCTCTTTCCCTGAGAAACTTTTTGTGATTGTAAAATAAATCTTCCAGAGTAACTGCAGTTTGGGAGTAAGTAGACGTATTTGATGAAGATATGTCTACACTCAATTCTTTAACCAGCACCTGGTAATAGTAATATTTACATATGAATATTATATTATTCGGAGCTTTGTCTGCTGGGACTATGACGAATGTACTCTGGAGATTTGCTAGAACTTCTTGCGAATTGAGGTTTCTCAGTACTTGTTTTGCTTGGGGAAGAGTACTTCTGTCAATATGGCGGATTGTTTCAACGACCTTGCTCTTGGTGAGGTCAAGCCAATCAGCGAGTACTGTAGGTTCCACTTTTTCTCGCTTAGACCAATCAATAACGTACTGTTCCAATGCAGACAGGACTATCTTCTGGTCGGCCTTCAGATTTATTCTTCTTGGCTCTCTATATTTAGGTCCTTTCATCAGGAGTAATTTCAGATCCTTATCACTCACCACATCAAGGTCACCAGTCACAATATCTTTGCATGGTGTATAGATAAAGTTCGACGATTCACAATCACAACTATAGCCTCCTGACGTGTATAAGTTCCAGTCAAACTCCTGAACAGCATTGGAGTAATTGAATATTTTGGTGGCTATAGATTTAGTATACTTATATGAAATGCAAGGAGGTTTTGTGAACTTAAAATAGTTTGGTACAGCGTTGCGTACCTCTGGATTATTCAGGATTCGAGGTAAATTAATGATGTCCAGTCCTTTATCCATGCCCCATTGCGCAAGTCCGGCCTAAATGGTACGTTTCTTTTACAGCTGGATGAGATCAACATGAATTTTGTCTTTTTAATGTTTAACGACAATTTATTACACGAGAACCAGTTATGTTGTAATAAAGTTAGTTCCTGTGACATGATGTCAAAGAGGACTTGTGGATTAGCATTGGACAGAGTTACACTCATGTCATCAGCGAATAGAATGATTTTCAAAATATCTGACACTAGTATTACATCATTGATATGAATGAGGAATAGTATCGGTCCCAGAATGGAACCCTGAGGGACACCACATGTAAAATTGTTCTGCTTTAGATATTGTTCCATTATACGAAACAGATTGCAGACGACCACTTAAATAACTTTTGGACCACTGGTTGCTTAACCCACGGAATCCATAGTGTTCCAATTTTTTTAACAGTACAGAGTGCTCAACCGTGTCGAATGCCTTTGAAAGATCTAGAAACGTGACAATGCTGAGCAGTTTGGCGTCCTTGGCAGCAACCAGTGATTCATATAACGACAGTACTGCTAAGTAGGTGGAGTGGTTCGATCTGAATCCAAACTGATTGCAGCATAAAATGGCAAATTCTTCAAGATAGTCATTGATGTTATTAGCAACAAACTTTTCTAAGATTTTACTAAGACATGGTAATACCGAAATGGGTCTATAATTTTCAAATACATGTTTGTCACCTGATTTGTGTATGGGGGTCAGTTTGGCTATTTTCATTTCTGACGGAACGATACCAGTCTGGACGGATAAGTTAATAATTTTTGATAAAGGTAAACTGATGGTTTGAGCGACAGGTTTGAGAAGTGACATACGAATTCCATCAAGTCTAGCTGCACTATTTTTGGAATTCATGATAATTTCTGCTATCTGGGAACATGTACATTGTTGGAATTTGAAATAGTTCGGAAAATGTCCTGTAAGACAGTCTGTAAATCTACCGTCTACCTCTGGGATTTTTGTCAGCCAAATTACTAGCGACTGAACAGAAATATTCATTAAAGTTAGTGGCGATACTTGTTGAATCTGTAGTTTCAACATTATCGATATGAAACATCTTTGGCAGAGACATTGTTTTTGCCGATTAAGTAACTGGTTTATCGTTTTCCAGGTACCCTTGATATCATTATGACATTCATTGAATTTGTTATGGAAGTAAGATTTCTTTGCAATTTTTAAAGTGTGATTAAGTTTATTGCTGTATTGTCAGTAGTACACATAGCTTACATACAGTTCTGTATGCGTTACCTCTGAGAGCTTTAATGATATAGCCAAAGAACCTACAGTACTCGATGATTGGCTGGACCTCACCAAGAGCAAGGTCGTTGAAACAATCCGCCATATTGACAGAAGTACCCTTCCCCAAGCAAAACAAGTACGGAGAAGCCCCAATTCGCAAGAAGTTCTAGCAAATCTTCAGAGTAAATTCGTCAGCAGACAAAGCTCCAAATAATGTAATATTCATATGTAAATATTACTATTACCAAGTGCTGGTTGAAGAATTGAGTGTAAACATATCAAATCATCAAATACGTCTACTTACTCTCAAACTGCATTTACTCTGGAAGATTTATTTAACAATCACAAACCGTTTCTCAAGGAAAGAGGTATTTGTCTTCCAACCAAACATAACGATATACCAAAAGTATACTGGGCTCCCAAAATGCATAAATCACCATACAAAGCTAGATTCATAGCTGGTTCTAGAAGCTGCACCACCAAGCTTCTTTCAACCCCGTCGACGAGGGCCCTTCAGAAGGTAAAAGCATTTTGGGAAAGGTATTGCGCCACTATTTCTAAAAACTCTGGCGTGGAATGTATGTGGATATTGAAAAACTCAAAATGTCTTATGGAAGAACTTGATGCTAAAGGTCACATAACGTATAGACATGTATCCACATGGGATTTCTCGACTCTCTATACCACAATCCCTCATCAGGACCTTATTGACCGTCTAAGTTCATTAATAGTATCTGTGTTCAAGAAAACTGATCGTAGATATATTAATGTCGGAAGCCATAAAGCATTCTTTAGCTCTACTACATACAGGAGATATCATTCATGGGATGTTTCTTTGTTTATAGAGTTGCCTGAATTTCTCATTAAAAATATCTATGTGAAATTTGGCAACACAATATGTCAGCAGCATATGGGTGTTCCGGTGGGTACTAATTGTGCACCCCTGTTGGCCGGCCTGTGTCTGCTCTCTTGTGGGTGTGGCTGTATGCGGGCGCTTTCGGGGACCGATCCGTTCGGAGCCCGTTCCTTCTCATTCGCCGGGCGCTGTATAGACGGTCTTCTCGCTGTGGATGATCGCTATATAAATGACGCAGTGAAGGATATATATCCACCTTCACTGGATTTGAAGGAAACTACAGATGGCCCTACAGGCACATCTTATTTGGATCTCTGTCTCTATAAAGGTGAGGCGGGCATTCTCTCTCGTCGACTTTGTGACAAAAGAGATGATTACAGTTTCGACATCGTAGACTGTCCCTTTCTGGATAGTAGTGTTCCAGTGGGACCTGCATATGGCGTATACATATCTCGCTTAGTAGCATTTGCTAGATCCTGTGTTGAATGTGATGATATTAATCAACGTCACAAAACATTGTTGCAGAAACTTATAAAACAGGGCTATTCCACCAAGCGCCTCCACTCAAAGTTTCTCAAATTTGGCGATACATATCGCATGCTGATAGCAAAATACGAACGTAGCGTGCAAGATCTATGGCGCTACGTTTCGTGACTTGTGTCTGATTCCGCTTAATCCGGGGCTAGGGGCCGTATGAACCCATGTACTTCAAGATCCTCATGGTACTCATATGAACAGTCACAATCAAAGCGTGACTGAGATGCATCTTTTTTTTGGATGACGACTCTATAACGAATATTATGGATTAAGAGTACTGATCAGCGATATGGATTTGATATTTTTGGAACATCGTGATGTCTTGCCGGCATCGTTGAAAACTGTTGACCGCTTCTCTCTTGCAGGAAACAAGCCTATGTTTATGTATACTATGATTGTCTTTTTGAATTTGATGCTAATACTGTTATGTGGAAAATGGAATAGGTCTTTGGATTATGGACGCGGATATTCTCTAATGGACGACGGCTGGATTGTGGGTGACGGACTAGACGCTTGTAATTCCAATGGGTACTAATTGTGCACCCCTATTGGCTGACCTATATCTGTTCTCTTATGAATATGACTATATGCAGGCGCTTTCAAAAACCGATCCATTCAAAGCCCGATCCTTCTCATTCACCAAACGCTATATAGACGATCTTCTCGCTGTGGATAATCGCTATATAAATGACGCAGTGAAGGATATATATCCACCTTCACTGGATTTAAAGGAAACTACAGATAACCCTATAGGCACATCGTATTTAGACCTATATCTCTATAAAAATGAAGCGGGCCTTCTCTCTCGTCGACTGTATGACAAAGAGATGATTACAATTTCGACATCGTAAACTATCCCTTTCTGGACAGTAAAATTCCAGTGGGACCTGCATATGGCGTTTACAAATCACGTCTAGTAGCATTTGCTAGATCCTGTGTTAAAGGTGACGATTTTAATCAACGTCACAAAACATTGTTGCAGAAACTTATAAAACAAGGCTACACCACCAAGCGCCTCCACTCAAAGTTTCTCAAATTTGGCGATACATATCGCATGCTGATAACAAAATACGAGCGTAGCGTGCAAGATCCATGGCGTTACGTTTCGTAACTTGTGTCTAATTCCGCTTAACCCGGGGCTAGGGGCCGTATGAACCCATGTACCTCAAGATCCTCATGGTACTCATATGAACAGTCACAATCAAAGCGTGACTGAGATACATCATTCTTTAGATGACGACTTTACAACGAATATTATGGATTAAGAATACTGATCAGCGATACGGATTTGATATTTTTGGAACATCATGATGTCTTGTCGGCATCATTGAAAAATGTTGACCGCTTCTCTTGCAGGAAACAAGCCTATGTTTATGTATACTATGACTGTCTTTTTGAATTTGGTGCTAATACTGTTATATGGAATAGGTCTTTGGATTATGGACGCGGATATTCTCTAATGGACGACGGCTGAATTATGAATAACGGACCAGACGCTTGTAATTGCGTCCTAATCAACGGATTTGGGTGTTTAAGCTGGAGCATATAGATTCGGTTCTTTTCCCGGATTGAAGATAATATACCAGGAGTTACCCATGGTTTTATAATTTTGGTCTTCTGAATAGGTTTAGTTAAAACGGGATAGCATTCATCATAGATCGTGGTGAAATGAATATAATTAAGTTCGAATTTTCAGTCACGAATTTTATATCGTAGTAATTTGTTGCTTGCAAACGAGAAGCCATATATATATATATCTGATGTGTTCTAATTTTAAGTTCTGTTTGTCTTGGTGAAGCTATCCCCGAGATTCCGTTTCATGACCTTTTAGATCAGGTTTTGTAAAACATAAGCAGTTCTATAATTTCAATTTATATGGGATAATATTGCATGGTTAGGTAATTGCACTGAATTTGCACTTTGTGAATCCCAAGTCTGATGTGCATGTTTAGAAAATGAGACAGATAGCCGAGCGAAACGTCACATCTGTACTGAGAGTTTGACGTGTCAGCTTGCCCCTGTAATATACTAGATTTGTATATATAGGAATGGTCGGTGTGTACAGGCAGACTGATTCACCATCATCTCTCGATGATAGATGTACCATCTCCAGTTTGAAAGACATTTACAATGGTCCGATGTTAATGAAGCTGTGTTGGGTCTGTCTGCCGAATGCCGCCGATCATTCCTGAGTTAGGTGGAATGAATATACAATAAACCGACTTTACATTCATCAGACATGGACTCCGTCGTTGTTGTATCCTGTCTCATGTAAAGAGGCTAATAAGTCTTCGAGAAATCTTGGAGCCGGACTGGAATCTATCTGGGTTATGTAGACACCATCACCCGGGTCAACAGACGACCTTGCGTTATAATATCTAAGATCGCGCACAAGCCCTTGTCCTGTCAAAGACCGACACTTCTACATTGGCGAGCGATGATTCAGGATAAAGAAAATTTCCGGATACAACTATAACATCATTAAACATCAGCTTCAGTGGATCGACCGATGACACTGAGAGTGCCAACTTTTGGACAAAATGGCTGAGTCAGTGAAAGTTCAGGAGCTTCAGGCAATTGCTCAAGGCATCACAAAACTTGTGGCCAATCTGCGGACGGCTTTTCAGGTCAAGGGCAATCGTCGATTGTAAAGGACCACATTTCTTCTATTCAAAAGTGTGATGGATCGTATTCACGTGAGGTGAGATAGTGGCTGGATGATTGCACTATGCTACTTCAGGCCTTACAAGGCGTCAGTGGGGGGCCGGCTCAAATAGCGGCATGGACCTCCCTCAGATCACTCCATAGAGAGATTGAACACTTTCTCAGTGATAAAAATAGAGGGACTACAACGTGGGGCGATATACGTACTCACGTGACCACCCAATTTGTGTCCGCTCATGAAGATGAACGATTAAAATGAGAACTTAGTGAAACCTAGTGAAGCAATCAGTGCTTTTAATCGACGGTTTAAGGAACTTGCCAGGCGGGCTTACTCTACCGCATCGGATGATGCTAAACGGTTAATATTACGAGCATACGTCCTCTCCTTTTTCGACAAAACGCTGGGAAGGAAAATAATAATGACAAAACATGCTACAGATTTGGACGAGGCCATGAAATACGTCGATGACCAGACGGCCAGTGCAAAACTTTTGGCGACTATGAATATGTCTACGGAGCATGAACCTATGGAAGTCGGGTCGTCACAAAACCCGAAAATGAGGCACAAGGCGCTAGCAACCGCGCACGTCCAGAAGAAAGTGTACAGAGTCGTACATTCGCGGCGGAGATTCGATGTTTGCGGGATGAAGTCACCCGGCAGCTGAGTGTACCGTCCCAGCATACACAGACTGCGCAGACGCGTGGACAAACACATTAGCGCTGACGAAATGCTAACCAGGGACAACGTCAACGGTTCCAAGGTGTGCAAATGAACAGGCGTGAATGTCCTCAGTGCGACAACGGGATCAGTACCGTTGACTGACGGCTCCGCTCAGCCTGTGGCTCGTCATGGGGATGACGTCCTTCATGGTGACACAATTCAGGTGGGGGACACCAGATACGTCAGAGCCAATGGATTGCCAGGTAGAGGATGATCCTTGCGAGGGTCCCGAGCTAATGAGTGAAGAGATAGTGGGCGATGCCTCTGATGGGTCGGATCTGACAGGAGACTGTCTGCCAACGACTCACCGTTAATTTCTGCGCAAGCGCAAACCACATTCGCCCCTCCCCGATGTTATGTATAATAAGAAACGCCGTACTTACACATTCCGCTTCCAATCATTATATAGTCAGGATGTGGATCTTTTTGATTATCCTAATGGAATTCCAGGCGGCCATTAATGCATCTGTACGAGAGGACCAAATTCACCATAATGATGTAGTTAGCTGGTTCTATCGCTTAAGGCATATTTGCTGAACCATTCAGCAACTTACTATGGCTCATTCCGTTGATACTGATGGCAGGCAACGACGAGGATTACTGGATTTTGTAGGCGAAGTGTCTCGTCACGTCACATGAGGTCGAAGACCTGCGCCAAATAATCCAATCAGCACGAGCAGAAACGAAATCAATTGTTCGCTATTCTAATGAACTAGCCTCACATGTCAACAGAGCCTTTGATGAAATAGGGGTCAATTGTGACCAACTAAACAGACTGTCTGCTACTGTTGCTAATATTACTCAATATATTGATATTCTTGTTGATGATGACAATGAAGCTCGGACTGAACGACAACGACTCATATTGTTACTACGTTTCGGGCATGTCGTTGACGCGTTAGAATTGACCTTGCAGTCATTTGCGGAGGCTCAATTGCACTACCGACACCAAGTGGCTTCTTTGGAGTTAGACCGTCTTACAGAGGATTGGTTTCCACCCTCTCAGCTTCGGGCGTCGCGACAGCTCCTACCGGTGGGTGTTCGTCTCATTTTTTCATACAAATGGTATTACCGCAATGTATTGGTGCGTCCAGTTTGGAACAAGGAAACACTTGCCTATGCGGTCACTCTCCCATTGATTGACGATGACGCTTGAGTCGAATATGGTTTGCAGTCCTGGGATTTGCATTTAAAATAGCCTGGACATTATGTACTTTATTGTCTTTGCGGCGGGTCATGTTGGACTGGACACAGAGACTGGATGGTATTTTGCCTCTACCCGTTGTATGGGTCATTCTCCTCGAGTTTGCTATGTTAGTGCGCAAATGCAACAAGAACATATTCCCTGCATTATGAGTGTGTTAACGAATAGTTCTAATACCGCTTGCATGGTGCGACTATTGCAATTTAATGATTCTTCGAGCAAGTTGTTTGAGCTCGCTACTAGTGATTTGTGTTGTAAATATTTGGTGAAGATGTGTCCATGCATTGTGCTGCACGGCCCGCTGAAGTCCATTCATTGACTTACGGTGTTTCCCTGCTCCAGGCCGGTAAGTGTGTTTTACTGGTATGGGCTGGAAAATAGAGTCTGCTACTCTCAATTCTAAAGAATTCTCATTTCTGGCCGATAGGGTTCAAATGCCTAACATTGCCATTTCCAAACTCTTGAATGTTACAAGAATTATTGCCCGTTTGAATGCCACTCCTTGGCAGGCAATGAATAAGGTGGATTTGACCTGATCCTGATATACCCGATTCATTTTTTCACGTCGGGTACGTACAATTGTCGATTCTTCATAGGTTTCTTTTTCAAATGGAGTGTCATCGTAATTGGTTCACTCAGAAAGGTTGCTGGTATGTTGTCTTTTAGACAGAGTGTATATATATTTAAATATTCACCCCTAAAAACAAGTGACAACGTTGAAGACATCATACATGATAGCATAGAAGTTTTCAGGCGTGGGCGTGTACAAATTTTCCTGATATATTTTCCTGACCCAATAATTTCCTAGGAATCCCCATTGATGTGGGGGCTCCTATGCTGGTAGGAAGATGACATTACGTATTAAGTAACAAAGCCTCCCTGGCAGAAGCATTACATAATAACGCTATTCCAAAATCGGCCTTTTACGGAGCATTACATAGTAAGTAACAAAACGCCCTTTTACGGAGCATTATTTCCTAATTACTCTCGTAGAGAAGAAGCACTGTTAGGGAGTGTATTTTAGTCGAGTGTCAAAGCGGGGTTGGGGAGGAGTGTGTTTAGTTCATTGTCAACGTGGGGTGAGGGTCTTGTCGAGTGTCAAAGTGGGGTTAGGAAGGAACGTACATGTACTTGTCAAAGCGGGGCTAGGGAAGAGGGTACACGTCGGCATATGTAGTCAGGTGTCAAATGGGTTGGAGAAGGACATATTATTATTATGGATTAAGAATACTGATCAGTGATACGGATTTTATATTTTTGGAACATCATGCTGTTTTGTCGGCATCATTGAAAACTGTTGATCGCTTCTCTCTTGCAGGAAACTAGCCTATGTTTATGTATACTATGATTGTCTGTTTGAATTTGGTGCTAATACTGTTATATGGATATGAAATAGGTCTTTGGATTATGGACGCGAATATTCTTTAATGGACGACGGCTGAATTATGAATGACGGACTAGACGCTTGTATATATGCAGCTGATTAACAAAGAGGGGGTTATGGAGGACAGGGCCGCGACAGCGGAGGTGGGCGGGAGGAGGGGTGAGGGGTCTCTCTGCCTCTACCCATTTTTAATATCGCCGCATGTCATTTTTAGCAAAACCCCGAGTCGAGAAAAGATAGACCATAGATAGAAGTAAAAATTCAACGATGGTTTTGTAATTTTGTTTTCTATAAATCAGCTAGAACGCAGCCTAGGACCCTCACCTGAGAGCTGGGATAGTTGAGCCACCATTCTCAAGAAGCTTCCGCCGCTCCTGGAGGAGTGTATGTCTAGTCGAGAGTCCAAGCGGCCTTTGGAAGGAGGCTATGTTAGTCAAGTGTCAAAACCGTGTTAGGGAGGACTGTATAGTTGTGTGTCAAAGCGGGGTTTGTTCTGGCAGCTAGAAGTTCGACGACGGTGATAGTGCTATTGCTATCTTCAAAAACAGACTCTGGCACAGCTTCGGACCAAAGATATAGCACCTTGACCCCACAACGTCCATTTAAATGCCCTTTTTCTACTATACCCTGACTGCACATGCGCAGATTGACGGCTCCACGACACACCGGTCCATTCGAACTCTCCCCCACGAGCGCTTCAATATGACACCTCACACGGCCATCTGGACCAGGGATGGTCCATCTCTGCTCCAAAACGTCCACCCAAGTGCCCTTTTTCCACTATTCCCTAACTGCGCATGCGGAGTTTTACAGCAGTTCTACTACAGTCGCTTCAATATAAGACCCCATACGACCCATTTGGACCACCCTGACTTCAAAACATCCATTCAAATGCATTTTTCTTACTGCCGTGCATGCGTAGGTTGACACCGAAAGTAACGTGACTGGAAGTGACCTCGCACGGGAAGTGACCTTTGACCTGGGAGTGACCTTTGACCCGGATGGGACGTCATCCGTGACTTCATCCCTCCGCCCCCTCCACATTTCGCTCCAGCCACAAGAAATGCTAAGAAATTTCGGCCCTACTGACTTCATATTTTCCCATTAATTCCAGTCAATTAGTCCTTGAACGTTTGTAGGCTTGCTATTAGAAGCATATTTTGATATGTGCATCTTCTGTTTATGGTATGAAATATTAATTTCTTTCAAAACTCCCAAGAGTTAAACTTTGTCCTTTTCCCCCATCAACATCAACACGAATATGTGGGGGATTTCAAGTACGTAGCTTATACTGAAGCCTAATAATGCTATCTTTTTTTTCTTTTCATTTTTTCAGTTAAGCCCTGGACTCACCACCAAGCCTGCCCACGTGGCCTGGGACAAAACTGAAGAATGCACGACACATTTATACATCAATGTATTTGACTTCAGTGAATTATACTTTCGGCTACTGATGATAAATTTATGTTTCAGGACGATACTTTTTGTTACATTTGCAATTTAAAAGGAACTTCGTTCTCTTTTCTCTACTTTAGTCTGCATAGACAGGGGCGGCGGAACCGGGGGGGCCAGGGGGGGGGGGGCCAGGCCCCCCCCAATATTCAGAGAGGGGGGGCCAAGGACCACTTTGGCCCCCCCAATGATTTCGCTTAACCACTTGGTCTCCATAATAATTTCGCTCAGCAATAACGCCTATGCATGTGCACGGGTATTTGGAATTTACAATACCATGGTATAGCGTTTCCTGTTCTCCTGTGTAGGCCTAATGGTCTCAAACTTGCGACGTATAGCTACTCTACAGAATGCGTTATCGGCAAACTGAGAATTATTCTCGAACTAATGAATGTATAGTCTACCTTCTGGTGATCTCGTGCAAGTAGTATAAATATCCACGATATCTGTTGATGTGAAAGTTCACGAAGGAGTCCTGTGTGTGGATGTGGTTAAATTCTGTACGGTACTACTGTTCTTATACCTGCTCTTACTGACAAGCTCGCTTAATCAATTTGTCAAACATGTTGAATGAATTTAAATGACTTGTATCTTCCATTTGACATGATAAGGAGATATGATAAGGCGGCATTTTGGCCTGTGCGTGGTGCGGTTGAAATCGAAAAAATGTCCTAAAAATAAATGTCTTTTGATGTAACGGCAAGAGAGCATAATATGTGAAAGTTCTAGCTCGATTGCATGATCATTATAGTATGAAATTGAAATCCGCAGCATGTGCTATTTCGTGAAAAACTTGTAGGTGTGTTGTAGCGACTGCCGCGATAATTTTGATCCCTGTTAGGTTAACTTTATTGAATGTATTGAACCTCGTGTTGAAACCCTCAGGATTCCTGCATCGCAAATACATTCAATTAAATGCAATGTCGAAAATATACCAACATCTGTCCAGTGTTTGTCCTATCTAGCTTCAGCGGGAATCCCCGGCCGTGTTCCTCAACTTAATATTCCGTATTAAGATGGCCGCCTCTCCTGCTTGCCGATAAAGAATCATGGTGGCGGGCATTGTAGTTGATGGCACCAACAATTTTTCATCCGATTCGAATTTAAATAACGAAAAGTATTATCAATGGCTTCTTCTCTTGCTGGGGTCCCGGTGTTAAAAATAGCAACGGGACACATTCGATGCAGAAAAGACGAAATATTTATCTACTGTCACTGAAATAGGAAACGCACAAGACGATGTTGAATCAGTTGGACTCTGCATCGATGTTCAGCCTTGTTGATTATAATTTTTTTAGCGTTTCGGAAGAGTTAAAAATAGGAAAACTCGCTGTGAATTATCGCCCCTAATAGGCCTCGGAAATGCTCTAAAATGCGTTAAATGGACGCTAAAAATTCAGATTTTTCCGGGGGACACCCCCTCCCGGTCCCACCCCCGGTTTCGCCCCCCCAATATTTAACTCCTTCCGCCGCCCCTGTAGAGTAGATACATTTGAATTTGAATCACTTATGATATAACTGTATTCGAGAGCGTTACTATTGTATCTATACAAAATAACGAATTTGTTACATAATTTCCACAATATTGTCAGCTATGGTGTTCTATTTGTGCCAAGTTAATCTCGCGGGTCGACTTGCAAAAGTCGACGCGAGACGCGAAAAGTCGACGTCGCGTTTTGAAGCGCGACGTCGACCTCTTCGCCGCGCGTCGCGCGTCGACTTTTACAATGCCAAGAGATAGGGCACAGCCGACTTCTAGTTTTGGCCTATCTCTTTAACATTGTAAAACGCGATGCGCGACGCGCGATGATTGAAGAGGTCCACGTCGCGATTCAAAACGCGACGTCGACTATTCGCAAACTTGCATTTGTTCGTTTCCGGTATACCTAATTTATATAATAATATGGCAGTTGGGTAAATATTGTGAATTATTTTCCATTGCAAGGCTTGTAATCTATTTCTTTGGTGGTAATAAATGGTAATCGAAAATTATTTGTGTGAATATCTGAACCAATTTTCCTTTTCCAAAAAGGCACACAACATGCATGGTACAACCCTATTGGCTCGTCGAGCAGTAAGTAATGACCTAAAGCTTTTTGCTGGCCATCCATGTAACATTTTTGCCAGAAAAGAAAAGTCCCTTCTTGGCAGGAAAAAAGATACGAGGTAATTCTGCACCCACTTGCTGTTGAGTTTATTATTGCCATGTTTTCGAATATTCTACGAGGCAATGGGCCACTTATATTTACAAAAGGATCAAAATGTAACAGCTTATTACCCCTACATATATCTCGTACTCTGGTTATCCCTCTGATCAATCTTTGAAGAATAAAGGTTTGCCATTATAACACATATATTTATTATTAAAAAGCGGTGGATCTGGAATTTCTGCATTTGATAAATCGCTATGTACCGGTTTTGTATCATCTTGGGAGTTATCTAACCAGATACTTCTCTCTAAAAAAAGTTGAGTGAAATTTCACTCAAGTAAGAGTGGAATGTCATCCCACTCAATACTTGAGTGAGATTTTCACTCAACTTGAGTTACTTTTCACTCAACTTGAGTTAAGTGCACTCAACTTGAGTGAAGTGCACTCAACTTGAGTGACATTCACTCAAGCATAAGAGTAAACATTCATCCCACTCAAGTTGAGTGAACTTGAGTGGTTTTAACTCAAGTTGAGTGAAAAGTAACTCAAGTTGAGTGAAAGGTAACTCAAGTTTGAGTGAACAGGTACATTTCACTCAAACTTGAGTGGAACAGTTCACTCCAGTTTTTTTAGAGAGTTCATGTGTTTCTCCAAGAGGAAGATATGATCCTTTCTAATCCAACAAATAATTTACGGTTGACAGAACTCTCACAGACGCTATAATTGTCACCAAATTGGTTAAAATGAAAAGAAGGGATGTTTTTCCAGATTTCATAACCTGGGTTGACTAACTTGAATCTAGCAACCCACTGTAGCAAAAAAAGATTTCTGCATATCAAACATAAATTGAATTGAATTGAAATTGATTTCACCAATAACAAACATAACATTCTGAATAATTGATCATATATATACATTGGCGGGATTAACCCCATGAGGCTTGTTTTATCCCTGGATAATATCTATACCATGTTCAACCCACCCTGCTGGATATTTCCGACCAGAACACTCCGCTTTACTTTTTCAAAAGCTTTTTTGTTATTAAATTTTCTCTTCCAAATGAATCTATGAAGTATTTGATTAATTTTCATCAGGACTTTGTCTGAAATGGTAATAGTGTTCATAAGATGTGTGAATTGCGATAATAAAAAAGTTTTTACAATATGAATCTTTCCTATGATAGATAAGTCTCTCCTACTCCACTGTTTTATAATCCTTCTAATGTTTTCTGTACGACCAGTCCAATTATCTGCAATATTGACCCACCTCATTGTCATGGTATTGTAGTCTATTATTAGACATTGTGGATGATTCTAGAATATAGAGCGGACGCAAGCTTGTTTACATATTATTATGTGGGTCAGCCACTTGGAGCTTTCTGAAAGGCTGTTGTAAATTGTATCTAGGTCAGATGATGCAGTAACGCTGTGTATTCTAGAAGCTTCTTGATTGGGTAGACTGATCTCGTATGCCTCATAGAGTATAAATAGCGCATCAGTCAGTCATTCAAGAGGGAATTCAAACTGGCTTTTTATGTGGGTCTGTTATGCTGTGTTACTATCTGGATTTACCTTTGCCTCTAACTACGGACTGCTGGATTATTTACTCCTGTGTATTAACTGTTGGCTGCTGCTACGGCTATCGGATACTGGACATTTACTGGGACTGTGTGCAACTGAGCAGTGTTGGATTACCATTATTCAGAAGAGTGATTTGTGCGCGTCAACAAAGACTGTAAATTGTACACCGGTATAGCATTGAACAGTAAGACTATATTTCATACATCTATTTGTTGTATTAACCTTACTTAATTTGTATATGATTTTAGTATTGTAAATAAATATTTGATTGTTAATCCTCGACTTCACACGTCTTTCTGTTACGGTAAAAGCTGACGTAACAGAAATTGGGGGCCTGGCTGAGATACTTTGTTTACATTATTGATCAGCTGGCAGCTTTGCTACATAGTTCTAAATTGATACAGCTTTACAACATTGTCTAAATTTGTGAAGTCAGGAAGTACGCTATCAGCATGTCATTTGACCCAGCACAGTTTGCCTTAGGGCCTAGTCAGGTGGAATTTAACGAACTACGCAAAGAGGATTTGTTCTCGCTGTGTAAATTCCTACAAATTAAAGTTAAAACATCTTGGAGAAAGCAAGAAATTAAGAAACTCATTATTAAACATTTTGTTAGCAAAAACTTTTGGATGAAAGTGATTTTGATTTAACTGAGGAAACAGCTGAAGATTTGGAAATAAGGAAATTAGAATTGCAAAATCAGCTGAAATTAAAGAAATTAGAATTAGAAAAAGAGGAAAGAGAGAAAGAGAAAGAAAGACAGTTTCAGTTAGAAATGAAGTCGCAAACAAGTCCTTCTGCACATGCACTTGTACAATCACAATCAAAATTTGACGCGGCTCGTCAAATACGTCTCGTCCCACCATTTCAGCAAAAAGAAGTTTATAAATATTTTCTGCATTTTGAGAAAATTACTGAAAATTTAAACTGGCCAAAAGAAAATTGGAGTTTACTTCTTCAAAGTGTTTTGATCGGGAAGACAAGGGACATTTACAATTAATTGATGGTAGAGCAAGCATCAAATTATGATACAGTGAAGGATTTAATCCTTAAAGGTTATGAATTAGTTCCTGAAGCTTATAGACAAAAGTTCCGTAGTTGTGAAAAAGAAAACTCTCAGACTCATGTAGAATTTGCTCGTTCAAAAGAACAGTTATTTGATAGGTGGTGTGTCTCGGTTAAAATTGACAACCGCTTTGAAAGCCTTAGACAGCGTAGAGGAATTTGAAAGGTGTATCCATGGTGATATTAGAACATTTCTTGATGAGAAGAATGCCAACACTTTAGATCGGGCAGCACGTTTTGCTAACGGAACGCTCTGACACACAAATTATCATTTGTCAATGCTGTTAAGCCAAGTTCATTCCAGTCTAGTCTCTCAGGTAACACACCCAGTTCTTTCTCAAGGCCTAAAACTTTTAACCCCAGTTACAAAGGTCAAACACAAAGTCTCAGTAACCCACTTTTAACACTCAAAATAAATCTCCCGTTTGCAATTATTGTAAGAGGGAAGGCCATTTGGTGGCTAATTGTTTTAAATTGAATAGAAAACAACAAGATTATGCCTTTTAAAAGCCCAGTGGTTTCCTCACTTCAAGATCTATACCCAAGCAGGTTAGTGAGGTGCATAGTGTATGACGTTAAGACGGCCAGGGACACTGTTCCTATTATTCTATCAAGGATAAGGTTGACAGTTTTTCAAATCCTGTTATGGAGATTTTTGAACCATTTATCCACAACGGTTTTGTGTCACTTTCAGGTGATTTGTCTAATGCTACTCCTGTGAAGATTTTGCGAGACACGGGCGCGTCCCAGTCTCTTTTGTTGGCAGATACTTTGCGGTTTTCTGACTCTTCATCTGCAGGCAGTAATGTCCTGATTAAAAGGATGGATTCTGTAAATTATAAACCCGTTCCGCTTCATAACGTTCATCTGTCTTCCGACTTGATTTCTGGGCCTGTTGCGGTGGGTATTAAAGGTAGTTTACCATTTGAGGGTGTTCAATTACTTCTTGGAAATGATCTTGCGGGAGATAAGGTCGGGGTTAACCCGATTGTAACTGACAAGCCTTGTTTGGATCAGATCCATGATACAGTTGAAGACGAAATTCAAAGTTTGTATCCTGCTTGTGCAGTTACTAGAGGAATAGGAATGGAATGGAATAGGTCTTTGGATTATGGACGCGGATATTCTCTAATGGACGACGGCTGGATTATGAATGACGGACTAGACGCTTGTAATGAGTAAATTGGCTGAGGAGTCTGAAAAGTCTCTTAAAGATGACGTCATCGATGACGTTTGCTTGGCCGGCACTTTCGTGTGTTTAAATGATGAGGCTGATAAGCCACATTTTGATAGCAAATTGGCATCACAACGCATATAAGGGAAGTGGGAAGAGGTGCCGAATACTGACAGAGCCACATGACTTCACAGTATGGTCTCTCAAATACTATACTATACTATACTATACTATACTATAGTCTCTCAAATACAAATGTTCTAATGACAAAATTTAAAAATCACAGCTGGTTAATGAACAGCATAGTGAAAAGGACATTTCCAAGTAATTTGACAGGGCAGTAGATGCGTGTGATGTAACTCAAGGGCCTGTGTGTTACTTTTGTAAGAATGGTGTTCTTATGCGCAAATGGCGACCGCCAGATGTGTCACCTGATGATGAGTGGACAAGTATCAGATTGTAGTACCAAATTCATATCGTTCAGATATCCTCAGACTAGCACATGAAACACCTCTTTCAGGACATTTAGGGGTTAACAAAACATATTACAAAATTCTAAATCATTTCTATTGGCCAAATTTGAAGAAAGATGTTACGGAATTTTGTAGGTCATGCCACACATGTCAAATGGTAAGAAAACCAAACCAAACCATACCAAAGGCCCCTCTACAACCAATCCCTGCATTTGAGGAAGCATTTAGTAGGGTGATTATAGATTGTGTTGGTCCACTACCAAAAACAAAGTCATGCAATCAATACATGTTAACAGTCATGTGTGCATCAACCAGGTTCCCTGGGGCCATTCCTTACGGAATATTAAGGCAAAAACTATTGTTAAGGCCTTAGTTAAGTTTTTCACACTTGTCGGCCTACTCCAGTCTGATCAGGGATCTAATTTCATGTCAGGAATTGTTCAACAAGTCATGCATGAATTGGGAATAAAGCAGTACAAATCATCTGCATACCTCCCAGAAAGCCAAGGCGCGTTAGAAAGATTTCACCAGACATTAAAGAACATGATTAGGACTTAGGCCGTGTGATCATGTCATCCAAGTTGTCACATCTACAGGTACAATAAAAGCGTACCTGAGATACAACACATATCACGAATCGTTAGATTCCGGGTATGTGCTTTAGAATAGGTTAACCAGAAGACTATACTGTGAAGTTATGTGGCTCTGTCAGTAATTATTGTTTTGACACTGAGAAAGACTGGGATGAAGGCATACATTTGTTATTGTTTGCTGTTAGAGAGTCTGTTCAAGAGTCTTTAGGCTTCAGTCCATTTGAATTAGTCTTTGGTCATACAGTTAGAGGACCACTTAAACTGCTAAAGGAAAATTCCTAGACAGTGATCTTGACTCATGTAGTCTCTTACAATATGTGTCGGACTTTCGCACCAGATTGACTAAAGCATGTGATTTGGCCATGTCAAATTTAAAGTCAGCACAAAAATGTATGAGAATAACCTATGATAAACATGCCCTTAAACCAAGTTTCAAACCTGGCGAGAAGGTACTGGCTTTTCTGCCTATTCCTGGTAATGCACTTAAGGCTAGATATTATGGTCCTTATGTCATTGAAAAGAAATTAAGTGATCTTAATTATGTAATTCAGACTCCTGACAAGCGTAAACACAAACAGTTATGTCATGTAAATATGTTAAAGTTATACATAGACAGAGATAGCACTAACAGTACTGTACACCCAGTGAGTGTAGTTAGTTCTGACCCTGATAATAATGAAACTCGTGAAGAGCCCATGACAGCGGCGAAATTACAGAACTCTGACATTCTACTTAATTTGGATTCCAAGTTGTGTCATCTTGAACCAGAGCGTCAGGAAGAACTTCGAACTCTGCTAAGTCAATATGAATATTTGTTTCCCGATATCCCCACTCGGACTGATAAAATTTCACATGACGTCAATGTCGGAGATTCTAATACAGTGAAGCAACACCAATATCGTTTGACTCCCATTAAACAAGACTACCTGAAAAAAGAGATTCAGTATTTATTGGACAATGACTTCATTGAACCAAGTAATAGTAACTGAAGTTCACCTTGTATCCTCATTCCAAAGCCAGATGGCAGTTACAGGACGTGTACTGACTACAGAAAGGTGAACACATTGACCAAAACAGACACATTCCCTATTCCACGCATTGACGATTGCATTGATAAAGTGGGAAGTGCCAAGTTCGTGTCAAAGTTTGATCTTCTGAAAGGATTTTGGCAAGTTCCACTGACAGATCGTGCGAAGGAGATATCAGCTTTCGTCACTCCGGAGGATCTGTCCCAGTACAAAGTTAATCCATTTGGAATGAAAAATTATCCAGCCACGTTCCAGCGTCTCATCAACCGTGTTACTTCTGGTTTGGAAGGATGTGAGACTTACGTTGATGACGTCATTGTCTACAGCGATACATGGGAAGATCATCTACAGAGAATTCCCACACTGTTCAATCGACTAAGTGACGCCAAGCTGACAGTCAACCTTGGAAAAAGTGAATTTGGACATGCACGTGTGACAATCTTGGGTCGTGTTGTAGGTCAGGGCCAGGTAAAACCTGTAGATGCTAAGGTTAGTGCTATCTCGCTATTTCCAAGACCAACATGTAAGTGACAACTGATGCGTTTCTTGGGTATGGCTGGTTACTACAGAAAATGTTGTCCAAATCTTTCAGATATTACTGAGCCTTTAACTCAACTTTTAAGAAAAAGGGCAAGTTTTGTTTGGACCGATGAATGTGAACCTGAAAGCCATACTCAAGAGCGCGTCAGTTCGTTCAGCATCGTATTTTGATTCACCTTTTAAACTGGCTGTAGATGCTAGTGATGTTGCTGCTGGTACCGTTTTGCTACAAGAAGGTATAGATGATGTAGATCATCCAATATGTTATTTTTCACGTAAATTTGACAAACATCAGAGAAATTATTCTACAATTGAAAATAAATTTTTGGCAATGATATTGGCTTTACAACATTTTGATGTTTATGTTACTTCCTCATCATTGCCAATTACTGTATTCAGTGATCACAATCCACTTGTTTTCATAAGTAAGATAAAAAACAAAAATCAGAGATTGTTGAGATGAAGTTTAGTGTTACAAGAATACAATATTGAAATCAGACATATTAAGGGCAAGGACAATTTGATTGCTGATTGTTTGTCTCGCATATAATGTACATATGTTCGTCAACATTTTTGCTGTTGTAATATAGATTTTTTTTGCAATAATGTTTTGAATTGTCAAGAAAGTTTCAAATTTGAAACTTTCTTTGTTTACGAGGGTGAGTGTCATGGTATTGTAGTCTATTATTAGACATTGTGGATGTTTCTAGAATATAGAGCTGACGCAAGCTTGTTTACCTATTATTATGTGGGTCAACCACTTGGAGCTTTCTGGGAGGCTGTTGTAAATTGTATCTAGGTCAGATGATGAAGTAACGCTGTGTATTCTAGAAGCTTCTTGATTGGGTAGAATGATCTGGGACGCCTCATAGAGTATAAATTACGTACCACTCAGTCATTCAGGAGGGAATTCAAACTGGCTTTTTATGTGGGTCTGTTATACTGTGTTACTATCTGGATTTACCTTTGCCTGTAACTAAGGACTGCTGGATTATTTACTCCTGTGTATTAACTGTTGGCTGCTGCTACGGCTATCGGATATTGGACATTTACTGGGACTGTGTGCAACTGAGCAGTGTTGGATTACCATTATTCAGAAGTGTGATTTGTGCGTGTCAACAAGGACTGTAAATTGTACACCGGTATAGCATTGAACAGTAAGACTATATTTCATACATCTATTTGTTGTATATGATTTTAGTATTGTAACTAAATATTTGATTGTTAATCCTTGACTTCACACGTCTTTCTGTTACGGTAAAAGCTGACGTAACATCATTAAGTTACTAAAATGAACTCCGAGTATTTCTATACTACAACCCCATTTCATGTTTTCTGGATTTTCCTTATTATTTTTCGTACTCCTAACCACATCCCTTGAATTTTGTTCAAATTTAGATTCAGTCCTGATAATTTTGCGTACCGACTGGTCTATTATATTGAGTGATTTTCTCGAATCATTACTATCGGACAAGAACAAGGTGGTGTCGTCAGCATATTGCATTATTTTCAAACAATTCTGCTCATTTTCGGTACAGGGCAAAGAAATACCTTTAATCTATTTGCTTTCTCTAACTTTTAATGCAAGTACTTCTACTGACAAAATAAATGCCAGAGTTGAAAATGGACACCATAATCAATGTTAATAGTGTCGGATAACCACCCACAGTAGTTTATTTTACTCTCTGTATCTTTCATAAGTATTTCTACCCATTTTTTAAAACTTTCTCCAAAACCAAAAAGTGAAAACGCTTTCAGTAGAAATTCTTTAGAAATGCTATCGAAGGCTTTCCTATAATCTATTGCTAAAATAATTCCGGGGATATTGCAAGTTTCAATATACTCTATAACAGTATCTACTGTTCTCAAAATTGTCGCAGCGTTTCTTCACTTCAGAAAACCAGCATGTTTCGTATTTATTAAGTTAATACTAATAACAAGATTTAATCTGATGTGTAATACTTTTGTCAAAATGTTGTAATCGGTGTTTGTTAAAGGGATAGACCGCCAATTACTCAAGTCATCTCTTGATAACCCATTTCCTTTATGAAGAAGTGTAATAATCCCTCTTTCATGTGAAGCAGACATTGATCCTTTCTCATTAGTTCAAGGAGTTGATGCTATCAATTCATCAACTATCTTTGGTTTGCAACACAACTGAATTTTTATCTCGATAAACATTGAATTTCAAGGGTTTCTAATAGTGAAATGCCGAACCAATAGCCTATATGGCTTGCATGGCTATCAAGGGGGCACCGATCCCTGGTCTGACTGGCGTCCTGAACGGTGACGGTTTGACGCCGGACATATAGCCGCCCTGTTATAATTAATATTTCATTATTGGTCTTCCATGTTACACTCGTTTTTGCATTTGATAAAATACCATGGACATCACTGAAATTAGTGTTTACCGGTATTTTCGTAGGGGGTAAATCTAATTAACGCTATAAACGTTATGGAGGAAAATCAGTTTGTCGGCAATAAAATTCCCTGGATCAATAAAAAATCACGAAACTATATTAAAGATCTTACAAATCTCCAAAACGTGACGGTGGCAATACCGTGCAAGGGGGAGACAAACAGCAGAAAATGCATCGCCTGATTACCCCCCCCTTGAAAATCCTCGCTAGGTGGCGGGATTGTTCTTCCTGTTATTCTTGTTACTTCCGGTAGAACAAAAAGTGAAAGAAGTGCTGTCAAACAAGATGCTGATAAAACTTCTTCGGTCTTGTGAATGAGCGAAAGAAATAATGTCGGACATTATAGAAAAGACACTTTCCTCTCTACCTAGGCTCCTGAGTGAAAATCTGATCAGCAGTATCAGTGGCACTCAACAAAACCTTAAAATTCAAACGGTGTCCAAAGGTTTTGAAAACTTCATGAGAGCAGTTGGTGGGGCAAGAACGAAATATGTATGCTGTAGTTTCTTCATTAATCCTTTCTTTTATTCTTAATATCCAACTTACAATGCCTCCCGTACCCACCAGGTTGGTGGCGTGGGGATTTCATTTTGATAGACTTTGTTGAAATAGGCCTAGGGCCTATATGTAATTAACCTCATGGAATGATAGACTTCATCAAAATGTAGTTTACGGCTGTCGGATTAGTTTTTGGACAGATCAATTATCGGAAACGCATCTCGTACAGACATGTTGTGCTTGTGTTGACAACACAATAAGATGTCGGAACAAAGGGAGGATCATTTTTAATTGCCATGCAAAATATACAATTATAAGTATCGACGAAAGTCTACGGATTTAAATTTAACATTTTTGTTTTCATCAAAATTCGAAATTCTTCGTGTTGTGGCAAAGTGCGAAATTCGACCTACCCCCTTGTCTTCCCGATGTCACTCCAAAGTAATTACGTGTACAAGTTGAACAATAATCATATCTTTCATGTCAGAACTTCCACTAACGATTCCAATGCACAATTCTTGAAAATAGATTGTACTTCAGCGTGAAATCCTTGTTCGCGATGAGTGTCCGATAACTGGTACTGTCCTTGGCGAGAACGGAGCTGAAAAGTCGAGTTAAAAATAGCTCCCGCACGTGCAGAAGGGAGTGACGTCATCAATGAAATTTATAACAGAAGAAAGGTGACGAGCTCAGCATTAATCGTATCAGTTTCCGTGTCATTTCGAGAAAGACTTTTTTATATATTCCAGAAAAACCTTCAACAATGCACGATAATAGATCGGACAGCTGTACCTACATGCTGAGGACTTTGCCAAAAATATGCATGTAACCTCATGGACTTCATGAAATATACACCTACATCTCAACAATATTCATTGCACCCCACCAAAACATGCATGGCTTGAATAGACCTACACCTATACAATTATCCGCCTAAAATAACCTCAACCTCATGCTTGTGTGGGAAATTCCCCTAAAATTACAAAACCTTAAAACCCTAAAATAAGCATGAAAATCTGTTCCAATGTCATTAGGCATGTTAGGGCCATGAGATTTGGCTTCCATTTTGTCCTCACTGCAGTGACCTTGTGGTAGAGCAATTGAAAGCGACAGGTCTCCGGTTTGACCCCAGACTGAGTCATACAAAAGACTTTAAAAATGGAACTTGTATCCTCCTCGCTTGGTGCTCAGCAGCAGGAGGATAGATCAAGGACTGGTTAGCCCGGTGTCCGGATAATAATGTGACTGGGTTGTCTTGAAATGACAAGACCACATAATGTGTGTATACATGTGTATAACAAGAAGATCTCCATATCAGTTTCGATTAGACAACTCCAAAAATTGCCTTACCGGTATGTAATGTCGTACAGTCAGGAAGAAATTTTGCTAAAGGTTTAATGATGTCAGCATCGAGCCAAATGGATCTGTTTCTTGCACTCAGATTTTTTAAATTCTTATTTATACCCGAGATAAAATTATTCCTGAATTTAATGTATACATTGCAATTCATCATACATGTCATAAAGTGAAATTCGTCTTCAACATCCCCATTATTGCAGAGAGTACATACTCTTTGATCTGCACACAACCTTGGCCTGATATATCTGCCTCTTTCAATTGGATGGATGTCCTCCATCAGATTCACGTTCATTGCAAATTCTGCCCTGACCAAACAGGTAAGGAGATATACCGCATGCACATCTTCACCTAGGGCTATTGGGTGGAGATAATTTCAATATTCATTAATGAATCAGTATGTCAGATCAGTCCTTTGCTGAAGCCCCACCCAAACCCCAATACTGAGTTACCTATGACCTAGTCTTCAGTATAATTTATATTACAGTTATTTGCTGGAAATTTAGAAAGTGGTAGATTTGCACTTCTGTGTTTTCAGTTGAAATTAAATGTTTTGTTCTTAAATTCAGGAAGAAGAGCATATTGTGAAGAAAGAGTTATCACTTCTACAACAAAGATTGACACAACCCAATGTTACCTCAGTAAGTCCATCGATCTGTGTTCATCTCTCACCTGACTTGGATCAGTTAAAAAATATTTATGGCAATTTCTCTGTTTATTTGTAACATATTCACTACACTTTCAGTGGTACGAACCCTGCGACGAAAACGGGAGTGTTTGAATTTGTTGTTTCACAGGTATATTGAAAATGCTGGGTTTTCATTTTATTAGGACAGAGGAAATCGTGAGAGGAAAAATAGACCGTTTTTGAATAAAATTTGGAAGGCGAATAATTAGGGAAATTACCGTATTTTATTATGGCAATGCAAGTATTTATAATAAATTTATGAATCAGAAATTTCATACATGTATTAGACGGAAGCAAAACTGTGAATATCTAAAAAGTTGTCTGTTTACTGTCATCTGTAAGCTTATCAGTGCAATAATTTGACATGGTTGATAGGAACAGTACTAAACAGTACGTTTAATGCTTTGGAACGGGCAGTATTGAATCATACAAATATGCTTGCCAAAAAACCCCAGCAATTTGAAAGATGTCCCCGACCATTAAGCAGGATACACCCATGGATGTTCAAGACACACCCGTGGGGATGTCCCCAGGCTGCTTAGCAGGACACACCCCCGGGAATGTCCCTGGACCGCTTAGCAGGAAATACTTCCGGGGATGCCCCTGGACCGCTTAGCTAGACACATCCCTGGGGATGTCCTCAGTTCGCTTAGCAGGACACTCCCCTATGGATGTTCTCAGACCGTTTAATAGCAGAACACACCAGCCACTGGGGGTGTTCCAAAACCGCTTAGCAGGACATCCCTGGGGATGTTCCCAGACCGCTGAGCAGGACACACCACTGGGGGATGTTCCCACATTGCTTAGCAGGATACACCCCTGGGGAATGTTCCCAGACTGCTCAGCAGGACACACTCCTTGGATGTTCCCAGATCGCTTAGCAGGACACACCACTGGGGATATTCCCAAACTGCATAGCAGGACACACCATTGAGGATGTCCCCAGACTGCTTAACAGGACACGCCATTGGGGATGTTCCCAGACCACTTAGCAGGGCACACCTCTGTGGATGTTCCCAGACCATTTAATAGCAGGACACACGACTGATCAAGGATGTTTCAAAACCTCTTAGCAGGACACACCCCTGGGGATGTTCCCAGACCGCTTAGCAGGACACACCACTGGGGGATGTTCCCAGACTGCTTAGCAAGACACACTCCTGGGGGTGTTCCCAGACTGCTTAGCAGGACACACCACTGGGGGATGTTTCCAGACTGCTTAGCAGGACACACCTCTGGGGATTTCAGAATGCACAGTTCAAATATACTTTGAATCATTGAACCCGCATATCGGGGTTCCCAGCATCTGCCCATGTGTGATATATAGTTACAGTATATGTAATTTTGGTGATACGTTATCTTTGCATTCTCTCAACATTGTCTATTCATCCAACAGGTACAGATGAAGGATTACATGGTGAGAATTATCTACTGTGAAATGTTGGGTTATGATGTCAGCTTCGCCCGCATTCATGCCATGAAACTTGCTCAACAGGGGACACTTCAGGAAAAGAGAACAGGTATCGCTATATGTAAAGATAGGAGTCAGTGCGCAGTGAGGCCTGACTCAGTTCGAGGTGTCCGAGCCTCGCCTGCAAATTATACACCCAGAAACAAATTATACACCCATTAAACTGAAATTCTGTCCTTGTTGAAAGCTGACAGGTGAAATGTGTTGACCTGAAGGAAGTATTGATTTTGTGGCCAAAGTTCAAGGTCACAGTAGCACCTGAAAAATTTTGTTTAGTGTGAGCTTATGCTCATTTGATCAGACCGTTCACAGATATGTTGACCATGTGACATAGATTTGGGGGGGGGGGGGGACGGGGGGTCAACTTCATGATAACCACACTATGTAACATTGTTATGAGAAGTCTAGCACATGTAATGAGTACATGTAGTCCAGGGGGGACAACTCTTGTCATTTATCAGTGGATCTACTCCTGCAGTGTTCATATTATCATTTGTATGGAAGTACATTGATCTTGTATGGAAGTACATTGATGGTGTGTGGAAGTACAGTGATGGTGTATGGAAGTTTATTGTATGGAAGAACATTGATGTTATATGGAAGTACAGTGATGTTGTTTGGAAGTATGTTGTGTGGAAGTACATTTATGTTGTATCGAAGTTCATTGATGTTGAATGGCAGTACATTGATATTTGGAAGTACATTCAATGTGTTGTATGGAAGAACAAATGTGTTATTGACAAGTGTTTATAGACAAATAGACAAACTTCTGGGCTATACTCCAAGTTATTCAATGCACAAGCTTTCGAATCTCGTGCCGGAGCCTCTATTAAGTGATCTGTTGAATTTCATGAAAATTGCTAGTAAATATACAGATTGTCCAATTGTTTATCCTTTTCCATGGATGACTGAATGTTATATAGAGATTTTCACAATAGTGGCTCTAATTGTTTAAAATTCCCATAACATATAACATTCAGTCATCCATCATGGAAATGGATAAACAATTCAGCAATCTGTATATTTACTGGCCATTTTCATGAAATTCAACAGATCACTTGATAAAGGCTCTGGCATGAGAGTTGTGCATTAAACACATACAGTATAACTCAGAAGTTTGACTATTTCTACCCTAGTATAATACGTGGCATGTCCGACTCCTACTCCTCCTTCTACTCCGCTTTGCTCATTATACTATTACAGAAAAAGCACAGCGGGTCGCATAGGTGTGGCGTGGGATAGGGTGGGGCGAGAGACCTGGGGTTTTCACTACCTGAGATTCTATGGGCCAGACTTGCACCCTACAGTAGAATGGGTCGACAGCGCATGCGCGATGAGTAGTGCGCGATGAGTAGTATAGAAAGGGCACGCGATCTCCCTATTTCTATAATCAGCTAACCCACATATGAGCCTGAAAGAGTATATAGCATTGCTGTTCATGCTGTTGCGCAGTATGGGTCACTCTCATTTGAATCATTTTTGCCTGAAAGCTGTTTTATTAATGTGATTGTCCTGACAAATTAAGTCATGAAGGTTCATTTTTCATGTAACGATCACCAGATAAAAAGTGAAACAATAGTCTGTCTGGGTACAATAACGAGTCCAGACAGTAGGATTTTCAGCAATAGAAGCCATGGACAGTACATGCATGGAAGACTGACTGTTGTGAACGTGCAGTCTGTATTTTGATATACACATAGTTTCAACTGATTCAGTGGTCAGGCTCAACGGTTCAGCGAGCTCGTACTGTGCACATGGTAAATTGTGTACAGGGTGGGGCATATGTGTTCATGTGGACACATTCTGGTCTAGTTTCTGTATTCTTCTATGCTGGTCGGAAGCATGTATAATGTATCACTGAAAACTTTGTATCTCCAGGATATCTGGCAGCTTCACTTCTATTACATGAAGAAGATGAGCTTGTCCTCCTCCTGACCAACACCATACTAAAGGTTAGTTGTAGCATATATTGTGAGAGATGAGGTTGTGGAAGGGGGGGGGGGGGTGTTGTTGAAGACATTCTTGCACACAACAATGCAATTGCTATAATTTTCCAAAATGTTTCGGAAACATTCTATTGTATAAAGGCCATATTTCCCAGTATCAAAATTATATTCTGTAACATTTTTTTGAGTCTGATAAACATGGTCAAAGTAGACGTTCAACCTCCATCCCCACCCCAACCTCCACCCCACTACCTGTTACATATAAGACTTGTAGCTTCCACACTTGGTACTCAATATTAGGGAGATAGATCAAGACCTGGTTGACCTGGTGTTAGGATACTGGGTGAAGTATATCTATCTACAGCATGGTACTTCTGTGGCACCGCTCTCTCGCATTTGGGCATGCTGTCATGATAAGACTGAAGAATTACAGGATCTGAGTAGCAGTAATGTTCTAGAGAGCTGTATGTGATGTCTCTGTGTGTATTACAGGACCTGAGTAGCAGTAATCGTCTAGAGAACTGTATGTGATGTCTCCTTGTGTATTACAGGACCTAAGTAGCAGTAATGTTCTAGAGAACTGTATGTGATGTCTCTGTGTGTATTACAGGACCTAAGTAGCAGTATTCTTCTAGAGTACTGAGTCTGTGTATGATGTCTCATTGTGTAGTACAGGACTTCAGTAGCAGTAACCTTCTAGAGAACTATATATGATGTCTCCTTGTGTATACAGGACCTTAGTAGCAGTAACCTTCTAGAGAACTGTATATGATGTTTCCTTGTGTATACAGGACCTTAGTAGCAGTAACCTTCTAGAGAATTGTATGTGATGATCATGTTTCCTTGTGTATACAGGACCTTAGTAGCAGTAACTTTCTAGAGAACTGTATATGATGTCTCCTTGTGTACACAGGACCTCAGTAGCAGTAACCTTCTAGAGAACTGTATATGATGTTTCCTTGTGTACACAGGACCTTAGTAGCAGTAACTTTCTAGAGAACTGTATATGATGTTTCCTTGTGTATACAGGACCTTAGTAGCAGTAACTTTCTAGAGAACTGTATATGATGTCTCCTTGTGTATACAGGACCTTAGTAGCAGTAACCTTCTAGAGAACTGTATATGATGTCTCCTTGTGTATACAGGACCTT